>VYZV01007216.1:85026-101825 GCA_013401275.1 Pandion haliaetus | reverse complement strand
ATTTGCCTGCCTATACACTTGGTTTCTGGAAGGAGACCAAAGCAATGCAGAGGCATTTTGTGACTAGAACTAGATTCCGTGTCCACCTAAGTAACCCAACAGCTGGCTTTGAGAGCCAAAGTTAACAAACACAAGTATCAGTGTGTGTGTGTACCAGCCATTATACCACAGGAGCCACCATACTGAATGAATGTTATTTTTGCCTTGTTGGCATAATAAATGTGCTGATGGTAGTGAAGTTTCTATTGTAAAGCCTAAGGAAACAAGAAGAACACCAGGCCCATAAAATCTGTAACTGTTTTGTTCCAAAGTCAGATGACCAGGTCCAAAATATTTCCCTTAAAATAAACATATTTAGTGGTTCAATTGGTAATTTTTCATTTGCAGATACTAAGATACTAAAGACCTCTGAAGAGGAAGGAGAAACTGAAGCATAAATTAGTTACACATTCTGAGCAAGGTTTTGAACTAGATTTGAGTTAGTGCTATTGGAAAATAGTTTCTAGTTTTCCCTATGCTGGTCCTGGAACTTACATTTATAGATTTAGATTTGTAAATCCAAAATACATGAACTCTTTATAGTGACCTATAGTCCTTTATATAGTACAACGATGCTTTCTACTGTATATGTATGTTTGTTACCTGTTATTAGCTTTCCTGTCCTGTTTTCCTTCATGTATTCTAAAGCATTCATATAGCCATGAGAATTTTCTGCATGTATCAAGTTTACAGCCTTCAATTGCCAAAAGAATGTCGCAGTCTTTGTCGTGCTACATGCATGTGTGAAAGGAGTGCATGAGCAAACATGATACCTTTACACTTGCAGTTGTCTTTTGAACAAACGTAAAAATAGCTTTCACCCTCAAGGGCAGACATTGCAGGATCCCAGGGCCCTGAAGTGCCATTCAATATCATGCATATCAAATTTCATTGAAAATGGGTTTACAGTAAAGAGTAATGGCAAAGATGCGAAGTGGCCACAGTACAGAGCCCTCTGTGGTAGACGTTTCTGAATTCTATGATGCTAGATGCGTGTCCCTCCTTCCCTTTCCAGACTGGGCCTCTCTGCCCTTGTGTTTGTGTCCTATAACACTTAGTTCATCCATATTCTAGTCACACTCTAGTTATATATCATGCAATCGTGTGATGCTGTCTCCTGCAAGCACATTTCAGTTATTTATTTGGGGATTTTGCTTGGTTGTTTTTTTTCCCTGTAAGCTCGAATCAAACACAAGTAAGATTTATTCTGATAAACTTCCAGGAAACATTCAGGGAAGAAAGAAAAAAAGCAGAGCTATCTTCTTGCTGTTACACAGACTGTAACCATGGACCTGCGTAAACAACTGGAGAATACTGAGAGGAACTGGAATAAAGAGAAGATGGAATTGCTGGAGAGATTTGACAACGAAAGGAAAGAATGGGAATGTCAATGGAAAGTCATGCAGAAGAAAATAGAAGAGGTACTTTTAAAGAAGACTCTGAACACTAACATTTTCACTTGGGGTGAAGTGACTAGGGGTTGCATCAATTTTTTTTTTCTGAATTATATCCTATTCTTATCTGTCACTGGAAGTTTCTAATAGCTGATGGTAGGATGCAAAGCCTGGGGTTAAGCAGTATTTCCAATTGCTCATTTAATAGTCATGAATACAAGGCAGGAGGTTAAATGTCACTTTGTGTGATGTTTGCTATGATATTGTTGGCTGTATATACCACTGCCAGTTCTGCTGGGCATGAGCCATGCTGCTCATATTAAACATGCTTTTTTCAAGGACATGCTGAACAACCACATAGGTGGGGTTTAGGAAAATACATATTTAATAACAAAAAATCTAGGTATCATAATGGTCTGGCTAAAAGGAATTAGATAGCACAGGTCTGCTGGGATAAATGGTAATATTAAAAAGAACATCATACATTAAATGCTGCATGATGCAGAATCATTCTGGCTAGAACCTGCTCCATTTATGGATGGCTTTTAGTAGAGAAAACAGCTACAGTAGATAGCATGACAGACCTGACACCACTTGTGTTTACACACACTAATAGACACTCACTTCCTGCCATTTCTAATGCATCTCCTTCCAGAAATAGTTAAGGATTATAATAATTATTATTATTATTTTATCCCCAAGTTTTCCCTGCAGCAGAACCCTCTGGCACTCTATAATGCATAAATTGAATCTGCCTTGGCAACATACAGAAGCAAGTTTTTTCACCACTGAGCTTTCCACATTTTTAATTCTGATATACACATGGAGTAGTTTTGCTTGCTCTCTGCCAACACTGTCCTGTGGCTGAGCAACACAGGAATGTATGGCAGAGATTGCTCACATGAAAGTATGAGAAGGAAAATGATCAGAGCCAAATGAATTGCAGCCATACACTGCCCATTAAACCACCCTGCAGCATATGTAACTCTATAATGGCAGCTCTCTTATATTTACCTGCAGTTCTTGCATGCTTTGGTATGATAGTCTTTACCACATTTTGTGGTCTTTTGTGTTAGGACATTTCTGGGTAGTCTTACCTAATTTCACCACCAAGGTGAGAGTGCTTCAAAAGTTAGTTGTATGATCTGTGTGTGTAGTTGAATTTCAGTTTGTTAGGTGTATGAGCTGTTTTGGCATGATGGTAACATGTTGTGAAAAGGTATTCTGGCTGTTAGTAGTCCTGACAATGGCAGTGAAGACCATGTTTTTTCCATGTTCTTTATTAGCATATGGATTAGGACAGTGTGACAGAGACAGAAAAAGAGATAATGCAATGGGGCTGAGGGAAAGAGAATGAAGCAAATCGCTGGGTACTGCAGGACCAGACAAAACTGCAGATGATACCCCAAAGTTATTGGTATCCTAAGGTCCCCTCTTAAACTGTCTATAGCTGGCCTTGATTTCAGTTGCCTGATATTTCTTCGCCAGAAGCACCTGGCTAGAGAAAAGATGAGATACCTTTTAAATGCCATCATCTGTAGAGGGATTTCCTCAATAAAACTTGTGCTACCTCATCAGCTTGTATTTTTATTTGGTAGTTTTCTCTAGCCCACCAAAACCTAACTCAATTCCTGGATTCCTCTGGGAAGACTTAGATGGTTTAGGAGATGATATTGTTGAGTTATGGGCTGCTATGCTTCCTTCTTACTGCTATGCTGAGTCGGTATGAAGCCCTCATTTCTTAGAAATGACAAAGGTCAGCCCTCAGGTTCCATGAGCAGCTGGGCTTTGAGAGTGAAATCTGAAAGCCCAGGATGGGGTCAACTGTCAAGTCTTGAACATGAGAATACTTCTAATCCACAGCACTACCCGTGAAATGGCCACGTCCTTCATGTTGTTATTCTTTCTCACTGTCCTTCCAAAAGCTGTGGTGATGGCCTTGTGCACTGCAAGCGAGCAGGCAGGTGGCTGTTCAGATGTGCCTGCTCTGCGCTTTCTTCATAAGAGCAAGTTAGGAATGAATGTTTATAAAGAGCCATGGGATTCTTGGCACTGGAAATGATACTGTAATCAGAAGAGGTTTTTATAATGTTGCTATTTTTTCTAAGTTATAATTTATCACAGTGACAGGAATTAACACCTTTTTATTCACTAATGAAGCCACTGGTTCTCAGCAGATAGCATGAAAGAAGATAAGAGGGTGACAGCACATTGCCAAATAGCACCATTCTGCAGTACTGATTTATCACTCCAGTCATAGGGAAGAATTCCACTTGCCTGAGAACCAGAAAAGTCTGCTCTAGTGCAGGTGGCACTGTATACGATGAGAATTCACTTCCTCTCCTTAAAATAATATACTTTAACAGGCTGTAACATAGCTAGAGCCCTCTCCCTCCCTCACATTCCCCATCCATCACACAGGGCTGTGTCCACCACTTAGTGTGCTGATATTACTTGGAAGACAACCTTACAGCTTCTGGCTCAAGGCAGGGCCATTGACTTCATGAGGTCTCTTCCAATCCCATCCTACGGGTGAAAGACATACATTAAAACCACGGCAAAGAGTTTGTGAATGGTAACAGCCCTTTCCTCATCCTGTGACAGTAGCAGTCTGTGAACTATCACACTATGTGACTCAACACATTCCTACTAACACATGTATAAAATCTCTACCTGGTGTGAAGCATCATTCAAAACAGAAGTTGAATGTGTTCTTTTACCATAAAGTTCATCACAATACCATGATTTAATAGAAGGTTCTATTATTTTTCAGCTTTACCAGGAGGTAAAACTTAGAAGGGAGAGCAATATGAATGTCCATGATAATAAGGCCATTCAGAGCACGATGCTGCAGCTGTCCATGCATTCCCCTACTTTGGAAGAGAGTGACACAGTGGAGATGAACTATCAACACAATGTGGCAAATGACAGGATGGAAAAAGGGAGTTTGCTCAGTAAAACAGGACATGAATGTAAAGAAACCAGAGCCAAGAGCAGAAACAGTACTCTGTTAATGGACAATCTGGCCTTTGAGAACCGTGAGGAACCTGAAGTCAGCCTCAGCATCAAAACTTCTAAGAAAAATGCCAAGAATTATATTGGTGATCTTAATGTAGTAAGTAAATATGAGCATGTTTCAATTACAAAGGCGAGGAAAATACTGAGGACTTTGGCCTGCCAGGTTAACCTAAAGAACCGATCTCCCTGATTTTAGCTTTCCAGCAAGGCACTGTCTATACTTCTGCCTTGGTTTGCTATTGATGAGTGTCTTCTCACTGTTTAAATGTGTCAACTGCGTGCTCTTTAACTCTGTTCATAACCTGGGGGCATTTTTCTATCTTTTCTTGTGCTACTTTCCTCTGCTGTAAGTCTTAAATGCAAATCACCACAAGTTTCAAAATTATTCTAGAGATACCATTTGAATGGCTTATATTAAAGGTCTGGTTTTATATTTATAAAGGCTCTTAAGGAACTTGCCAGAGTCAGTGAAGAATTTTGCAGCTATCAAGAGGAAATTCGAAAGAAGTCCAGCCACAAAAGGTAAAAACATATTTGGACTCTATAGCAGAGGAAGAAAATGAATAATGAGACTGTGTGTTCACTTTGAAGGAGGGTTTGCTGTTGAATTTATTAGGAGTTGGGCAGTTCCTATCCTCCTAGTTTTCAGTGCTCAGCATAAAGTATTCAAGTGAAATATACTGAAATATAATACAAGGGCACATTTTACTAGCAAAATGGAGTTTATCTATAGAACCTACAAAATAAGATTAGTATTTATATGAGATGAAATTGTACTTGTTTTTAATGGCCATATAGAGGACTGGGAAAGTGAACAGATATTTCTGTCTGTCCTGGTCCCATTTCCATCTAGTTCTATACAGCTCTCTATGCGTTTGTTAGGCTGGGAGGTTTCTTACATTAAGCCCAGATCTAGCCTTAGTGGGAGATGTGTCAGGGACTGACAATCCAAGAGTGCAAAGAAGGCAAGAGAAGAAAGAACAACCATACATTTGTACTAATGGCAAGATGGTAAGCCAGACCCTGAAAAGTATGACAAATGAACCATCTGTTAAAAATACAGTATTCATTGTCTCCTTTAGCAAGCTAAACACCAGTTTTCCTCTTGAGTTGTGCAGAAATTCTCAGAAGGTAAGAGAACCTATGGTCTGACAGGCTGCACACCATGAAAGAGACTGAGAAAGGCTACCCCATGGAATTCTGCAGCATGGAATATCTTCTTAGATGCTCCAAAGAGCAGAGGGACTTCTTACACTCCCCCATGCAATCAGTTGGCTGGCTGTCACTAATTTATTATTGTAGCTGGGTTAGTGTTTGTATCTTCAAAGCAAATAGCTGATGCATAGTTTCTAAATCCTGGCTGAGAAAGGTGATTTTTGAACAGATCTCAGAAGACACATTTGTACCATCATGTGTAATGTTAGGACACCTACATGAGGGATGCACTATGTCCTAAAGCTTTCTTCATTCAGTTCATAGTCAGGTAGGCTCTCACTGGAGTTGCTAGAATTCACAAGATCATAGAATCATAGAATCATTTAGATTGGAAAAGACCTTTAAGATCATCGAGTCCAACCATCAACCATGCCCAATAAACCATGTCATGAAGTGCCTTGTCTACATGCTTTTTTAATACCTCCAGGCATGGTGACTCAACCCCTACCCTGGACAGCCTGTTCCAATGCCTAACAACCCTTTCAGTAAAGAAATTTTTCCTTATATCCAATCTAAACCTCCCCTGCCGCAACTAGAAGCCATCTCCTCTCGTCCTGTCACCAGCCACCTGACAGAAGAGACCAGCACCCCCCTCACTACAACCTCCTTTCAGGTAGTTGTAGAGAGCAGTAAGGTCTCCCCTCAGCCTCCTTTTCTCCAGACTAAACAACCCCAGGTTCCCTCAGCTGCTCCTCATAAGACTTGTGCTCCAGGCCCCTCACCAGCTTCATTGCCCTTCTCTGGACGTGCTCCAGCACTTCAATGTCTTTCCTGTAGTGAGGGGCAAAGATCCCACTGTCCTTACTGTAGGATAGGTAAGAAAACAAGCAAACATCTACAAAAGCTCAGAAAAAGAATTTTAGTTGCAGGGGAAAAGCATACAAATTTACCTTTGTTGAGCTTTTTTCAAATTCTTCATGTATGTTTCAAGTATGCTGGGTGTATCAGCTGCAGCAAAACTGCTCCCAAATCTTTTTAAGCACGCAGCGTTAAAACACCTGCTCATGGGGAGAATGAAACCATGCTGTGGTCCCCTGGGGGAATACCCTTATTGCTCATCCCTAAAACACCTCTCCTTTTATTTCCAGAATGAAGTCACTTCCTCTCCTGGGGGAATTTGAGGAAACCCAAAACACAGTTATTCTGCCTGAGATGAACCATATGTGCAGCAATGAATCACAGATTTCAGTTGCTTTTGAAACAGAGGAACATAATAATAGGAAGAATCTGATGAGCTCCACCAAGGCTTTGAAGGACATGTCTTATGGTAGTCTTACTGGGGAGAGAGGAACAGACTTCAGACCTTGGCAAAAGAAAGAAGCTCCACCAGTTCCTCCACGGAGCACTTCTCGGTACCTAACAAACTCACTTTCTGCAGTTGTACAGCTTTCTGAAGCACCAATAAGAGATCCAGGCATCAAAAGCAATTGCAAAGCTCAGGACTGTAGGATTGGAAGGAAACTGATGAATCCTTCACCTATAAACCAGAATGAAACTGCAGCAGCCTGTGTAAATGAAGGGCAGGCTGTGAAAGTTCCTGTGATGGTAACTGCTGCAATACCTGTAACCAAAAATGAGTGCAATGTACCAACAAGTTTCTGCCACAACACGTGGGCATATGATGTGGGCAAACTTGGAAAAGACAATAAAAGTGAACCTTCCCCACTGTCAGCCCAAAAGAGTTGTTCAGATGGAAATATGGCCCAAAGCAACAAGATGCACCAGCAACAAAGTCCCAAGTCTCACAGCAGCCCTTATTACAGTAATGACTTTTATGCCCCTGCTACCCTGCAAAATGATCTTTTGGAAGACTCTAGGTATACTTTGGAAAAGACCCAAAGAAATGAAACTTTAGCAGCAAAGATTGATGAGTTTAACCGGACTGTATTTCACACAGATAAGCGTAACAATGCTTTGCAAGAAAACCAGGTGCTTCGAACAGCATCAGAAGATCACAAACCCTGCAGCCCACTGTGTGACTCTGCTATTAGCAGGACAGAAACTGTAAATACATCTTGTGTTTCAACTCCCAAACTCTCTACAGCAAAGGAGCAAGAAACCAGCAATCCCAGCAAAGCTGTCAGAGCGGTGGGGCAACAAAAGCAAATAAATGGACTTCCAAATACTAGTGGTTATAGGCACATGCTTCACGAGCATGACTGGAGACCAAGTAATTTATCCAGTCGCCCACGTTCAGCTGACTCAAGGTCGAACTATGGTGTTGTTGAAAAGCTTTTGAAAAACTATGAAAAATCAACAGTGACTTCTCCGTGTAATGTGAACTGGTGCAAAAATAAGTGGACATGGGCAAATTCTGAATTCACTGATGGGGGTTGTGAGACACTGAGTCAGTATTTAGAAATGCTCCAGATTGAGCAAGGAAAGCAAGAATTTCCGAGGAACTCAGCCAGGCATATTGGGCAGCAATTCAAGCAAGGAAAAGAGAGACAGAAGTTACCAGAGGTAAGGTTCATAAGAATGGCAAGAACAAAATAATTCCGTTTCATACCAAGCTTCAGATTCTCAAATGAGGCAGGCTAATGTGATATTGTAAATAATTATGTAAAAAATAGACACTTTAGGCCAGGATCTGGATGAATCAGGAGTATTTCCGCTGAAATAGAGTTGTGGGAGGGCAGAAGCATGTAGGTAAGAATGACCAGTGAAGACATGTGCCAAGATTCTGATCTTTGCTGCTGTTGTGTAACGCTAGATTTTTAACTGCCATGCAGTTATTCAAGGATTGAACTAGTAAGAACTGCAATCAGGTTTTAACTCCCTCCCTCCTTCCTTTAGCTGATGAGTTATTTCATAAGCCTTCCAAAAAGCTTAAGCACACTTGGCTATGTCAAAATCCTGGACAGCTTAGATAGCATTCTTCAGCATCCAGGGTGCTGCTTGGTTCAGGATTTCCTTGGAACTGCCTATGAAAAGGGGTATTGTAGTTCATATATTTTCCAGGAATAGAGTGACCTCCTCTTATGTCTCAGTTCCAGGCTTCTCCTATATATTCAAGCATAGGCTCACAGAAAAAGAAGAATATGGCATGATTAATTAATTTATATTTGGCTGAATTTTATTTGTAGAAGTTTAGAAATACTGCCTTTGCCGAGATTCTTTCTTAATGAAAAGAGAAACAGATGGTTTTGAAAATACACTATAAGTTGCAGGTTCTGCAAAAAGCCACAAAGAAAGAAAAATAATTTTTCCTGAAAAGCTCCTTGGCCAACGAACACAAAGAGATACGCCCTTTAGTGTCTCAGAAAAGAGAAGGCAGATGTGTTTGGAGCGGAGAAACTTATATGGGTTCAGACTGTCAGCTGGTACGCTTTAACCTGGCACAAATTCACAGTCCTTAGTGGAGCTATGTGGATTTAAACAGCTGAGAATCTGATCATGCAGATTTTCATCTGCATGTCTTTCTGACAGCCTTGCACTGATGCAACAGCTTGCTTAGCAGACACATCTTTACTACAGCACAGAAAGAAAAAAACATTAATCTTCTGATTTCTTTATCATCTAATGAGCTTTTGACAGGAAAACAAATTTTCATCAGTGAATATGTGGGGAAGAAATAATGACTACATAATGAGTAACTTTACATTCATGTAAGCCCTGAATAACTTTACTAAGCCAATTGGATTTTTTTTCTCCATAGGCTCACACTTTATGTTGTCATTTCTATCTGTACAAACTAAGTGTAGAATATTGCCTGATTAGGGGGTACCATTTTAGGTCCAGCAGCATTCACATCACAAAGATGTAAAGAACTACACATGGCATGAGGCATTTGGTTTAATTATTTCCAATTTACATCACTGTACCTACAATCAACATCTGTTGGTTTTCCTGTGTATATAAGGCTCTGCATGGAGACATGACACCGCATTAATACATAACCATTCTGAATTAGCTACCAAGTGTAAACAGCTTCATGTTGCACTAATGGAAACAGTTCTTAGCAAGATGTGACTGCTGAAATAGGATCTATCAAAAAATACCTGAAAAGTATGTAGATCATACTACAGTAATGTAAGATGGTATTCTGAGTTCTACGTTTAGAATGGTATACAGTGTTCATTGACAAAAAAACTTCCAAAAATGAAAAGAAATGAGAAATGAATGTCAGTTTTGCCTTGCATTAACATTTCATACCTTTCCTTCTGTCTGACACTTGTCTCCATATATTTTAAACCACAACTGATGAGAGTCCCTATACATAGAAATAGCTGTTCTTTTGCATTCTGTGCATTACTGTGCTCCTTTTAATAGCTTCAGACCACCTGTTCTGAGGTCACCCCAAATGTCTTCTGACATCCCCTCTGCATTCCACAAAAGCCGTAACTTGTTAAAGCAAGGAATTGCCTTTGTGTTCTAGATATCTGTGCCAGCTAAATGTTCAAGTGGGAAGGGTTTCTCCCGGCCCGCTCGGCCAGCAAATCGACGCTTACCTTCTAGATGGGCATCCAGATCACCATCAGCACCGCCTGCTGTAAGAAGAACGGCGTACAACTGCTCTGTCTCCTTTCGGTCAGAGACCTCAGTAGTCTGAACCCAGAGCTGGGTTGGATGGTGTTGTGAAAGCTCTACACCTCATTATAACTGTGTTCGGTATGTGTTATAGCAACCAGTTCCACACAGTTTTATCTTGTCCAAGAGTGACCCCCCACCACATGCCGGACAAAGCGTTTTCAATCTTAGGTCATCATCACCATGGTCTTCAGTGTTTTTATTGAGGTGAAATAACTATACCCCTGGTTTTCTCTGTTTTTTTGGTAATAACTCACAAGGAATTTCTTTTGAGTGGCATCTTCCTTAATTTGCCAATCAATTTTGAGTTGAAACAATGTATAGTGCTGTATATTCTGACTCTTCTGCAAACAGCAGAATGTAAAGCTGTATGCATGATGATGTGTTCGTAGGTGCATGTGTTGGACTAGGAAGTATACAGGTCTGTATTTAGAAGAGGCAAACTGTGCTAGTGTTGACATTGAAATTACAACCTATACGCGTACATATATATACACTTCATGTTTATTTTAAAAAGTTTGAAATATACAGTCCTGATGACATTTATATTTTGTATATCTTTTACATAGGTTCACAGGTGTAGTATTTAATGTACAAAAACTAAATATGCATTTTTGTGACTGATTGCAGCGATAATGCCTTGCACAATATGTATCTGAAGCAGACTAGCTCGACTGATTCATCAGTCATGCTTCACGGCATCCTCGTTCAGTTTCCTAACACTTATGATGCGAGGTCAAAATACCCATTTTTTTCTGAATTAAAATATTATATGATTTGTAATACATTAGCCTTTTTCAGCACCAGAGACATTCCTGAAATGTTCCAATCCCTTTAAAAAGCTTAAATGTGCCATTATATATATAGCATACTATAAACAGTTCAGTGGTTTCAACTAGTGTAACATACAATTTATGAAGGGAAGAAAAGGGTTGTATATGCTCAATTCTGTAAGACTTACTTTTCCTTCCAGCATTATACTTTGAGGTTTGGCAAAGTCAGATAACAAGGGACTTGTTTACTTTCACTCAAAGGACCGTTGTTCCCAGTGCTGCAGCCACACTCCTTTTTTACTCTTCTCCTAGACTAGAGTGCCTGAGCCACTTGCTAATTTACTGCTCCCAAACTGACTCATGGCAGTCAGTTACAAAATTTACTTGCACTCTGGCAACAAGCTGCATCTAGTATGGAAATATTGCATCGAGGTATGATCACAATGGTGCCCGAAATCCTAGACAGATGGTGTTGGAAATATGTTTTTTCCATCACTTGACTTGGTATTATGGGACATCTGAATGATGTGCACAGAGCCTGTCTTGTTCCTTCCCACAGTGTGAAAGAAATATGGATGCTACTCAGACTCTTGCTGAAAACTTTCAGAAAGACAGTGTCCTTCATCTTGGACTTTTTGCACCCTTCTTGAGGCTGTTGGCTGGACACGTAGTGCAGTAATGATAATAAATGTTACCTTTAAACAGCATGTCTATGTTAAAAGGAGTAAAGAGGCACTTCTTCAACATCAGCCTGATCTTGTCTTGCAACTTTTCTTCTTCTCCTGGAGAAACATAGTATGTTCAAAGGAATTTCAAAAATCATCCCAGGATCCATTAATGTGCACATCTTATGTGAATGTAAAAAGGATTTCAGAGAGAGTGTAGGCTTTTGTCCTAGTGAATTGTATATGTGCCAATATAGGGAAAATTAATTGTGCTTAATTTGATAGTGATCTATTGTCCTACTCCAGTCACGTTGAGAATCCACACCTTTTTCCTTCCTTTTAGGGCCTTTTTCTTCTTTCCTCTGCACAACTTTGGTTTTGCAGAGAGAGAAAACAGAAGGCCATGTGTTCTGAGCAATATTGCCTGTATGGTTGTATCAGTAACTGTTCAGGCATGCCAGTATTGGAGTGAGCAGGCATTAGAGCCAGAAATCCCACCTTATCCTGCCATTGTGGCTGCCTGTATGGCAAAACCACACTCAGAGTAATTTGCCCAATCTAGACTTCTGGTCCTTTCTAGGTGTGAGTGGTGGGAAAATCCCACAACAGTAAATGAAGGCTTCAAGCAGATGAACAATTCATCAAAATTTATTCAGACATTATTGCAAAGTTATTACTGGAAAAAATACGAGGACAGAAAATCTTGAAGAAAATTTATACAGTTTGGATAGAGACAAAAAATCTGTGTACTTGAGTGAAAAATCAAGAGTACTATAAATTTGCCTGTTTGCCCTAATTTAGAGATTGCACTCCATTAACTTTCTTAGAACTAGAAAAATTAAAGTTGATTCATAGTGAGTTTGGAACATGGATTAAGATTCTAGTTAACTGTAGAAATTAGCAAACCCAAATGCCTTGCAAACTGACCTTTTAAATGCCTAAGTAGCTGAGCAGCTTTAAATGCCTAAGGCTAAGGAAAGGGTAATATGAGAGAATTGTAAAAAAATATGGTTCTTAATTTCAGTCAGTGTTGACTGCAATAAAACTTCTTTAAATTACCTTCATGGTAAAGTTAAGCAGTGTTGTTCTGAAAAATGGTTGTGCACTTTTGTTTCACGTATGTAACTACAAAAGCATTTCCCTTGATTGGCCAGTGAAGGTGTTTCTTTAGTTCCCTTCAGTTTCTTTGATCGCCTTTGATATATATCACATTGTTGGATAACAGAGAAAGGATCAACTATCTACAACATTCCCTAATGTATGTAAGTTTAATGAACAGAAAATTTTTGAAATAAACTAATAGGTCAAGGGCAAGTCCATTTTGTCAAGATTTTCTGTGTCCGTCTAATTACAGTCATTGCTTCTGATGTCCAAAAGTATTAAAACTGGTGATTTTGGTCTATAGGTGGCTAGTTGGACATACCAATTTTAGAAAATGGGCATTGTTTATATAGCATCTTCAGCTGCACTTGTAACAGGATCAGTGCACTGTGGTGAATTTTTTAGTTCCCAGAACTGTGATTACTGAACTATAGTAATGGCTTTATTGCACTCATTTGCTATAGCGGGAAGAGCTCCGTTGGACATTCAGGTTCACCCATGTTATCTCTGACAAGGAAATACCGTTACCTTGGAAGCTCTGAAGCAAGAGATTCTCTCTATACACACACACACTCATGCAAGAACCACAAATTATCTAAGTATAACTTGACCTTTCTATTAATCCTAGTGTCGCCTATAGAAGTGGTGAGTTTTGTAAGCCTGTTTTTAAAATAGGTTTTTAGTATTATTCCTCCACATGCTGTCTAAAGTCTTAATGCAGATATAGGTTCTTCTTACTTGTGCTCTGAACAAGTCTAAGACTCTCTTTGTTGCATGTTTACGGGCTTTAGTACTGAAATAAATGGAAAACTCCCTGCACACACAGTCAGCTGCCCATTGAAATGGGGATGTCACTAGGAATCAGCTGGCTGGTAGTTGGTTGACAGAAAGGATCATTCTCCCTCACCCTGGGATATGGAGCCATAACCTTTCCCTGTGACCCTTTTAGGGAGTTGTGTGGCAGGGTAGAAACACTTAGAGGAGTCAGTTAGACCTTATCTACATATGCAACATAGGCCACCTGAAGACTGGAAAACTGGCCTGACTCAGAGCCTCTGCTAGAGGCAAAAGGACTAGAGGACAAAAAAAATAATCCCCTTAAAACCTCTGGATATCCTTCCTCAAACTCAGAGCACATTTCCACTAAATGTTTTGTCTTCCCAGTGTTAGTGATAGGCCACTTATGTATCTTTAAAATATTGCTGAAGGGATGAACTTTGCTCGTTCTCCAGCAACACCACAATTATCTTTCACTATTACACATACTGTAAGGGAGTTAGCTGTTATATATAGCAAAGAGTTGGCAATCAGTGTAATATAATTTTCCAGAGCATTCAGAGCACCAATTTATTTCTCCAGTTGTCTATTTAAAAAATTGTTTCTGTAAATAAGGATTTTATATTCAAATGGCTTCAACAGCATTTTAGCAAAGATCTACAGCAACCCAGCAGGGAGGCTATTTCCTTTAGAGTTTTGTTATTTCTGGACCAAGCCTAAATTTCCTAGCATTCAAGAACTTATGCAATTCTCACAGTGCTGCTATGCAAAGAATTTCTTTGGCTTTGAGATCCGTAATACACAACTCTAGCCACTTTACTGCTGATATTCTCTATTGGACTAACCTGTAATGGTGTCCTTGGTTGTGTACATGCTCTTTAAACCGGAAGGCGGAATGCATTTGCTCTAAATGCACTAAATCAAAGCCTTTTGTTGCCTTTGGCCTTTCCAGAATCCTCCTCGATTCCCAGTGGATGTATATTTTTATGTGGTTTATTGCCATTGTTCTATATGTATATGCTATACCATAGTGTCGTGGTTTCGGTTTCAGCTCAGTCGGTAACAAAGCACCACAAAGCCGCTCACTCACCCCCCACCCCCGCACCTGGCCACGTTGGGATGAGGAGAAAATACAAAGGCAGGCTCGTGGGTCGAGACAAGGACTGGGAGGGATCACTCCCCACTTACGGTCACGGGCAAAAGACGGGCTCAACTTGGGGAAGAAACAAAATCAATTTAATTTACTGCAAATCAAATTAAAAACAAAACACAAGGGTATTGGGAAGGGAAAACCAAACCTCAGAACACCTCCCCCCACCGCTCCCGCCTTCCCGGCTCAGCTCCATTCCTGGTGCTTTCTACCTCCTCCCCCCGGCGGCACAGGGGAACAGGGGATGGGGGTTGAGTCAGCTCGCCACACATCGTCTCTGCTGCTCCTTTCCTCAGGGGGAAGATTCCTCATTTGTCCCCTGCTCCACCGTGCGGTGCCTCCCACGGGAGACAGTCCTTCACCAACTTCTCCACTGTGGTTCCTTTCCACGGGCTGCAGTTCCTCACAAACTTCCCTGGCACAGGTCCTTTCCGTGGGCTTCAGTTCTTCCCGAACTTCCCTGGCGCAGGTCCTTTCCGCGGGCTGCTCTCCAGTCTCACTGCTTCAGCGCGGTTTTTACCATGGAGTTACGGCCATCTTCGGGAGCCTCCGCTCCACCGTTCACCTCCATGGGCTGCAGGGGGACAGCCTGCCGTCTCAGCACGGGCTGCAGGGCCATCAGCCTCCTCAGGCGCCCCTCCTCCCCCTCCTTCTTCACTGACCTCAGTATCGGCAGAGATGTTCCTCTCACGTTTCCCAACCCCCACACTGCCGTTTCCCCTTCTTAAATATGTTCTCCCAGAGGTGCTCCCACCGTCACTCCCTGTCTGGGCTGCAGAGGCGAGTCTGACCCTTTGGTGCCAGGGGAGCTTCTAGCAGCTTCTTAAAGGAGCCACCTCTGCAGCCCCCTCCCCCACTACCAAAGAAAACTGTGCCACACAAACCCATAACACATAGGGATTTCTATCTGTATCACAGTCAAAATATGTTTTGGACAGCCTATTCTAAAAAGTGCTGATATTATTGCCATTCACAAATATATTAGATCTTGATCTATTGTTTTGCATCACTGAAGATGCACTTTCTTCATCAACTGTTAGTGGCATACATTACATAAAACTTGTGCTCTTGTTTTTTAAAATGATGATTAATCTGCTTTTGAGGTTTGATTCTACCCCTCTCCCTTGCACCGTTTCTGTTTTGCAAAATACTTGCATTGGCAGAGATGTGTTTTGGATGTGTACCGTTGATCCAGTTGCTGTGTGGCTATGGGAGCTCATACCTAAGGGTGCCTTGCTAACTTTGTTACTCTAAAAAGAGTTGTGTCAGAATTTCCATGGGGTAAGAGAGATTGAACCTTGAATATGAGTGAAAGTCTGCAAATAAAAATCAGAGAGAAAACAGAAGAATCAAAGAGAAGGGTGCAAGACTTGTAGTAAATGTTGTGGCTAGTTCTTAGCTTCTAATGGAAGACCCTTCTGTGCTGCCTACTTCATACCACCTGAAACTTTCAGTAATGTACTGTCTTTTTTCAATCAGCATGTTTGTATGTACGCTTTTCCTGCTCTGTGAGCCCATAATAGCAAGAGGTACTGAAAGGCTGGTGTTAGTAATGTTGTATTAACACCATTCCTTCCTCTTCCCATATTTGATGGTATGGTGGTTATTGAAGAATGCATTTAGTTGTTGTTAATCCTTTCTGTGGCAGCAGTCAGTTTTAGCAGGAGGTGCATGATGGTGCTCGCAGCATGAACATTATGGAATGTACAACATATTGTGTCTTCCACCCACACTGGATTTCCAGCACTGCGCAAGGGCACACTCTGTCACACTGCTCAAATGGGGAGATTCCTGAAAGATAAATGTGAACCAACCTTGTGCTTGAGTACCAGAAGAGCCAGACTATACCTCAACTCCAATTGTCGTGCCAGGCAGCATGACTAGAGCACAAGCAACTTCAGTCCTCAGTACAGGACATTTTTTAACCACACTGGGACAAAAATACAATCTTATGGTCTTCCCTGGAGAGGCAGATGGTTTTTTACCACACTGTGACAAAATTACAGTCTTGGGTTCTTTTGCAGAGGGATGCCCTTCTCTAGAGACAGCTGGGGAACAAAGGAAAAGTAGAACCTGTCCTAGGATGGGGCATCTCCTGAATTTGGATCAGACCCATTTCATGTAGTGTTAAATCCCT
>VYZV01007216.1:60371-72412 GCA_013401275.1 Pandion haliaetus | reverse complement strand
TGTGGTGAGCTGACTCAACCCCCATCCCCGATTCCCCTGCGCCGCCGGGGGGAGGAGGTAGACAGCATCGGTAGTGAACTGAGCCGGGAAGGCGGGAGGGGTGGGGGGAGGTTGTTCTGATGTTTGGTTTCCCTTCCTAATACCCTTGTGTTTTGTTTCTGTTTTGATTTGTAGTAAATTAAATTGATTTTGTTTCTTCCCCAAGTTGAGCCTGTCTTTTGCCCGTGACCATAAGTGGGGAGTGATCCCTCCCAGTCCTTGTCTCGACCCACAAGCCTGCCTTTTGTTTTTTTTTTTTTCTCCTCATCCCAATGTAGCCAGGCGAGGGTTTGGGGGGGGAGTGAGCGGCTTCGTGGTGCTTTGTTACCGACTGAGCTGACCTGAAACCACGACACTACCCCTTGCTTTGAATACCATGGAGGGTTTGACTTTGAGACTGCTGTCTTCAGAGCAGTTGCTGCAGGTTGGTAATAGTGCAGTAGCACACAAAGCCTCTGATTTAGAGTCTGCTTTCTGCCAAGGACACAAACAGTTGCCATCTCAAGAATAAGGTGTACATAGGCCAAGGCTGACACTGTGACAGCATGATGTGTTCCCAGGGGAAATAGCAACTGTAATGCTCTTGAACAAGTCTATTCTGTCTAATGTTTGGAGTAACATTACAGAACCCCAAAAGTGAGGTTAGCAGATGCTTATGATTATACAGAGCCCTCCTTCATGATACAAAGCAGGTAGTTAATAATCAGACTCCCAACTGAGCAAAGCACATAAGCACATGATTGCTTGAAGTTATACATGTCCAAGTACTTCACTGAGCTGGAGCCAAAGGATGGAAAAGGTGATAGCAAAGGGAACATTTAACTGAGAAAAAAGAAAAGCAGCATGTTACTGGAAATGCTCATGACAATCCTTTCAAATTCCTATACTCAAATATAGAGTTTATTTTGTCCCTGCTTGCACCCTAACACACCTAAGCTGGAGTCATTCACCCTGGAGGAGTCTCTGTTTCAGTGGAAATTACTTTAGGAGTGTAATTGATTCTGATTGTTAGTAGTAATTGTGTACTTTTCTGGCAGAGAAAGTGAGTAGTATTTAAAAGTGAGTAGCATTTAAAAGTGAGCAGCAAATAGCAGTGGAAGAAGAACCACAATAAACTCTGTGGTTTACTAGCCATGAGCAAATATGGCTTGCTCCAGATTGTGCATCCTTCTGCTACAGCAGACCCTGGACCTCAGAGCACCACAGAGCAATGTACACATGCTATAAATAGCCACCGAGGACTGTCTTGAGAGTCTTCTGAAGGTACTAAATATTTTTGCATGACTAGATCTTTCATTTGTCCTTCATGGTATGACACAACATGAAATTCTATTGCTATGATACATTAACTTGGATATTTTGGGCCTGGCTGTCATTTAGAGCAAAATAGGCAGTGAAAGCACCATTCAAGCTGATACAGAATTTATGTCTAGTTCAAGGTCTTTCATAATTTCTGCATCATGTAAAAAGTGCCAACAGCAGCCACATTCCTCAGTGAAGTGCTTGTTGCACTCTGAGTTCCCCACGGCCTCAGTGCCACCTGTGAGCAGGACCATGGTGCAGTGCTCCTGCCTCTTCCTTGCAGGAACTTTCATCTCACATCTCTAGTGACCATGGTCCATCATGAGCTTCTAGCTGTTAAGGTGTCTCCAGGGTGAAAGCAAAATACACATCCAGAGGAAAGAATGCATGTCATTCCCAATGCACAGGGCAAAGTGCAAGAGAGGGTGCAGGAGTAGGTAAAGCCTGCTGGGTCATCTCACATCAGATTCCTGTGGGTCCCAGGAGAACGTGGGGGTCCCACTCCTCACTATGGTGGTGGTCCATGAAGTTATGTTGAGCAGTCTGCATACCCAGGTGAAAGATTAGCATCTGTTGCATCTGCAAAGAATGGTTTGATGCTAGCAGTGTCTTCTAGTTTGTGAAAAGGTAGGCATTATCCTTTGGTCCATGTGGTGTGGGATACGAGTTTGATCTTAAGCACTATACTGTGTCAAGAGGTGGCCTATAGCAGAATAAGAGTGTGCTAGAGAGCACACCCGAATTGCTGTACAGCAAGGACAGGATCTGTACAAACACATAAACTTTCACAGGGTCACTAGCCAAAGGACATATAATATCTCCAAGGGATCACAAGAGCTCTCGTTTTTTTATGGGCCAGAGCTGGGTTGACTGCATGGCTGTTAACTCAGACAAGTCAAAGCTGTCAACCCCAGAAGCTCCTGCTGGCCCACTGCTTGACACAGAGGTGTCGTGGTTTAGCCCCAGCCAGCAACTAAGCACCACGCAGCCGCTCACCCCCTCCCCCCCCACACCCAGTGGGATGGGGGAGAAAATCGGGAAAAGAACTAAAACTCGTGGATTGAGATAAGAACGGTTTAATAGAACAGAAAAAGAAGAAACTAATAATGATAATGATAACACTAATGAAATGACAACAGTAATAATAAAAGGGTTGGAATATACAAGTGATGCACAACACAATTGCTCACCACCTGCCGACCGACGCACCCGGAAGACCCTGAGCGGCGATGCCCCCTCCCCCCACAGTTCCTAAAACGTCATATGGTATGGAATACTCCGTTGGCCACTTTGGGTCAGCTGCCCTGACTGTATTCCCTCCCAGCTTCTTGTGCCCCTGCAGCTTTCTTGCTGGCTGGGCATCAGAGGCCGAAAAACCCTTGACTTTAGACTAAACATTACTTAGCAACAACTGAAAACATCAGTGCGTTATCAACATTCTTCTCATACCTAGCTCAAAAACATAGCACTGTACCAGCTACTAGGAAGACAATTAACTCTATCCCAGCTGAAACCAGGACAAGAGGACATTGTCCAACAAGAGCTGAATTGTTCATAAGCTGCTCCTCATGAACCTCCTTGTAGTGCCTGAACTCATGTGAAAGGGCAAATACATCCTCGGAGGCTTTCTGTTCTGCTGCTGCTTCCCTGGCACCTGACAGACTGACGGGCATCAGAGCATGCAGCAGTTGAACGAAAGAAAAGGTCACCCGAAAGGAAGCCAAAAGATCAGGTGCTGTTCTAGGCATGGCTGCTGATGTATAAAATATAATCCTATTGGCATGCAAACCCTTGTAGCTGCCAAACATATCCCATGAAGAGCTCAGGGTGGTCTCCAGGGCTGGACCACTGAAAGGAGAAAATGCACTACTGGCAGCAAGATGGGGAAGCCTTGCCAAGTCAGGACAAAAATGATGTGTGTACCACTTTCCATGCCTGTGAAGACAGCTCTGTTATGTCTATGAGAAAGGAACTACACATGGACATGGTCACGCATACATATTGCACACGTTCAGCTCCAGCATGCATGACCTAAGATGGTTCGTGCTAGCATCACCCTGCGATGCCATCAGCATCAGATGGTGCTGCTAACTCAGACTGTGGTGTGCGCTGCTGCCAAAGGGGACTTTACTCCCAGCCACACATTCCCAGCGCTAATAATGCTTGTGACCCTGCCTGGCAAGCAGGATCTGGGAGACGTCCAGCTGAAAACCAACCCAGAGGAAAAATAAAGACTCACAGTCAGTCTGAGATGCTCCCTGACTCAGTTTCCCATGGGTCCCCGCTTCTGCTGGTAACAGTGCAAGGGATGCTTTGGACATGTGCAGCAGGGCCAGTCTTGTCCCTTTTGATAACAGGGTGAAATCAGATCTATGTAACCCCAGGCTGGTTCATGCAGGTCAGACTTGGAGGAGCATTCAAGGGCTTCAAGGAGGCTGTTTGTTTATCTGGACTGTCTTTGTAGACTAAAATAGAAATAAGAATTAGCCGTGAAGAATTTTATCCCCCTAGGTCCTCAGAAGAATTTAGGCCACTTGAGAGCCCAGTTGCTGGCTGATGTGTCTTGTCTCCCTTTTTCCCTTCACCTGCCCCTTCCCAGCTGTGTCCTGCACCCCTTGTTGTAATGGCTCTGGGGTCTGCGGAACCCCATGCTGATCAGTTCAGCGTGTTCAATCCTCAGCACATTAACCCGTCCAGAGAAAATGAATTCTTCCCTAGCAGGCCAGGGTGCTGACACACCTTTCGCAGCCTCTGACAACCCCCAGTAAAGGGGTGGAAACACAGGGGTAAGAGCAGCGATGGTAGCAGTCTGCAGGTAAACCAGCGTAGGCTCCCCCATTGGGACAACAGCCCCAGAAGACAACAGTCACCTTCTGGTCTGAAATAGTGCATTTCCTGACCTTTTTTGTGAATGGCAAAAATAGCGAAAGGCAAGTTAAAGGATAGCCTTTGATCTTACTAGTGCTTTGCAGTTAGTTTTGAGTGAAACAATTGCAATTTAAAAATGCAGTGGATTTTCTTTCTTGGCTTTCTTTCTCTTGGTGGCCAGCAGACAGGAGGTGTTGACAAGAAATCTCATCCAGCTGGAGCAGTCAATTGATATTTGGGATCATTCCCTTCAGGAGGAATAATTAATTATATGAATCACCTGTTCTTTGGTGTGAACATCTTTAACTTAAAAAGCACGAAGACTTGTTCTCCTGAGCACAGTTGGAAGGAGTGGGCATTTCCCATGCTCAGCACCTCTGCCTTGCCACACCAGTGAGCTCTGTGCCCATGAAGCCCAATTTCTGTTGCCACCCAGGAAGACCCATGATGCTTTCTCTTTGTTTTTTTCTGTCAACACACATTTTCTTTAGCTCATACACTCATCCCAGGCTTGTGACTCAGCAAACTTCAGCACCGCAACATGCTGTGCAGCCTTCACTGGTTGCTCCCCTTGTTTTCATGATGTTTTGCTAATGGCAGCTGGTGGCTGCTTCCGCTGAGTCAGGACAAGCACACACCACATCTCTGGTTTGCAGTTGTGTCACTCATGTAGTCTTGTTTTAGGAGAGGCAAAACTGCTAGCACTTGTGCACTCTTGAATACAGATCTTCAACAAGTTGATTTCCTGATGTCTATTCTCTGTGTAAGTACCCTACAGAGGGAGGGGGAACAGCCCCATACAGCCCTCTCTCCCCCTCATATATAAGGCAGTGATTCACTCTAATGCAACAAACCCGTTCATGGTCTACACGCAGCTTAGTCCTGCAAGTATCTCATGTCTGCACTGGGCAACACTGAGGTTAGTACTCGTGTTTGGTTTTGTGTAATTTTTTCTGCTCTTCAGCTTTTATGTTCTGGTTCTCTCATTTGTTCATGCCTGGTCCAATTATTTTCTTTTTACACTACACTTTGTTTCTTTCTGTTACCTTTTCTGTCTACCAGGAAAGTGTCATTTCCATTTGCTCCTTTCCCTAATTCCAGCCCTAATATGCAGCCCTGCATACTCCTCTTCCCATACACCCATTTGTTTGCTACTGGCTTGACCCAAACTTGTCACTCAGTTTCTGGGAGCTGTTTTCAACTGCAGCAAAATACTCTGTACAGATTTGAAATGTCAGTACGTGCACAGACTTGAGACTGCCAGTAATGGTCATTCAGAGGCCAGAGGACTTCCCTGAAACTCAAGCCAAGTTGGAGCCAATAGTTTTTGATAATAAATTACATCAAGAAATAAAATAATATTGGAAAATTAGAAGCATGTACATTTACTTTTCCAATATATTCCATTTACTTTCATTTTTTTCTGCTTTCTTCTAGAAAGACATAAATCTATGAATTAATGATCAGTTCTAGCCCTGCAAAGACTGGGAATTAACGTTATGGGGTGTCTTGAGTGCATTACCTAAGAGGAGTACTCTGACTGTTTGTGCATGCATGTGACAAGTATGTGAGAGTGTGGTTTCACCAAAGGTGGCAGATGCAAGCCTTGCATTGTAACAGAGCAGATTTTCCCAAAAACAAGGTTCCGTTCTTGAATATAGAAATATCCTAGATACAGACATTTGCATTTTCAGGTTTTGTCAGTGTTCATGCTTCCAAAAAAGAAAAGAAACCCTAAATTTCTAAATCAAAAATACTGTTATAAAAATTGCATTTTAATTTTCTGAGTGCTCCAGTGACTGCCCAGTTTTCCACTCTCCTGGATTATCAAACCTCACACCAACCTGCTAGGCTATCTTTCTGGTACTAAAAGGATGTGAGAATGAAGGTGGTGAATGGCATGGATATACATAGTATGCCTGATTTGAATCCTTGTGGGTGAGAGTATAATGAAAATATTTATCTGCCCTCAGTGTTCTGATAATTCATTAATTAGCATTTGTATTGCACACCAAAATTCTCTGGTGGGAGGCAGGACTCTGCAGTTACCTGTAGCAGTAGTAGCAGGAGTGGTTTTAGCCATGCAAGCAGGACTGGTTTTGTGGCTGAATGCAACACTGTGCCTGCTGCTTTCATGCCAAAAACTCAAAAGTTCAAAGGTATTTCGAGGATCGTGTTACTTTCGCCACTTCTCCCCATCTAATATTGAAATCTGATGTGTTTTTTGGAAGAGGCAGCTTCCCCTAATCTAGCACGACTGTTTTCATTATAAACAAACCTCTCACAGTAGGGCTGGAGCCTGCACTGCTTTGTGCCTGTTGGCTCCAACAGTGGTTCCCCGGCACAGCACGGAGGTGGAAAGCCAATGCCAATGCCTCCAGCCAGCGGTGCTTGCTCCGGCATGGCAGCAATCCCCCGGCAAACTGCCTGGACCCCAGTGGCCCTGTGCAAATCCCATGCCACATCGGTGCCAACCCCACCAGAGCATGAGTTAATGCGGGGGTAGAGTGATGGAGTGCTGCTGAATGGGGCCCTTGGCTCTGGCGGCAACCGAAGGATGCATGAGAGAGGGCTGGGCATGGTGGATGGAGGCCATGGGGAATGGGAAGGGGAACCTTGTGCGGAAAGCCCCCGGGAAGATAAACGGGGATAGAGAGGGATGCTGGAGGGTGGCTGAGCAGAGGGACAGAGAGCTGGGGGACAGGGTAAGGACAGGGGGCTAGTGATGTGGGAAACCATGGAAAGGAGGACAGAAGAGGAAAAATAAGGAGAGAAGATGATTTCCGAATCTTAGGAGGGGAATCAGATGCTGGGAAATGGAAGGAACTGTCTGGGGGACAGAGGGACACGGTGAGCGAACCAGCATTGGGGACAGCATGAAGACTGATGGGAAAGCTGTGGGGAAAAGAGAGATGGGGCAGAGAAAAGGTAATGGGGAGAAGGTGAAGGCAGGCTGGACTTGGAGTAAGAAGAATCAGGAGAAGAAACAGGGAAAGAAAACTTGCAAGAGGTTAATGTATTGGAGAAAAATGAAGAATTAACATGAGGAAGCAAGGAAGTGCCCAGGACTTTTAGAAACATCAGTTCATTATTGTTCCAGCCCAGTTTTTGGGGGTGACTCTTGGGATGGGCTTGGGAAGGGTTTACCACAGGAGCCTGTGTTAAACTCTGCTTTTTGGAAATTTCCTTCCAATAGTAATGAAGCAGGATGCTTGAAAACTGGCATATTTCCTATAACACAGAGGATATGGAAGAAAAGAAAAATAATAGACTTGTCCATAAAGACAGTAATTACAACCACATGCTTTTACAGCAGAACTATTTTTAAAGGATCATTCTAGTATTTTTGTTTATTAACTGTCAGTGGGGAGGAAAAGGACTGGAGTGTAGTAAGGAATTAACCAAGCTGTGTTCGCAGCACTGCCTGCTGCTGGATGGACTAGTGCTTGGGTGCTGGAGGATACATGCCTATGCTCTATATCATGTGGTAGCAGGTAGGAAGCCGAGGTGCAATTTCACTAGTGGTTTTAGTCAGCCTCGTATTGCAGTGCTGCTGGTCGGGCTGCACTCCCGGAACAGAAGCTGGGGGGTGGAAGAGGAGACCCTATCCTGGTGGGAGAGCGATGCCCCCCCGCCCCCGCCTGGGGGACCCCAGATCCCTGCTGGGCACTCGCCAGCTGGGAAGGGGCTTGTTTCCAGCCAGTTCCCGCTGGTTTGGCTTCTTCTGCCTCAAAGGCTGAACAAAAGCAAGGGAATTCAGCCCCAAAAGCAGCCAACTCTCTGTGTCCTCTGGTCCTGCCAAATTCTCAGAGCAGAGACTTTAATTGCATGCAAGCAGTCCCGTAAGAGCAAGGCTGAGACTGGAAGGTGGTCCTTCCATCAGATGTCTTGCTGTCATGAGCTTCACAAGGTGCCTACCTGATAGTGTGATGCTGCTTTTAATCTTTAGCATGCTCCTCAACCCCAAGCATTTGAATTTCAGCTGTTCAGTTCACAGCTTATCCCATTCCTGGCATGGGGAAGGAAAGGCCATGCACAAAAACAGATGCATGTGGGACTGCCTGTGGATTTTTGGCTCATTTCTGCAGCTGCTGATCCCTGAAGGCTCTCTGCCAAAGCCCAGAGGGCCGGCAGCAGGAGGGCTCAGCCATGCCGGGCCAGGTGGGCTACAGGAGCTCTGCCACTGGCACCAGCCATTGCCACACATATTGCCACCCCGTACCCTGAAATCTGTCCTCTCCGTGCCCCTACCCCATCATCGGGAGTTTGTCTACTCTGATATGTGTACCAAGGACAGACGGTGAGTGTGGCTGATAACAGGGTGAAAAAAACCCTTCCCCGTCTGGTACTGCCGACTGTACGGAAAGCCACCCCCCGCAGCTGCACCAGTGCCTTTCTCCTAGTGCCCATGGAGATGCACACCCCTAACAAAAGTCACTGTGTTTTACCACCCCAGAGCAAAGGCTGTTGATGAATGGGTTCAGCAGATGGCACAGGCTGACACTACACACTTCTCCTAAGGAATTTCTCTGCACTAAAGTGTGTTGAAAACTTTAAAAAGCATTAGCAAATATAGCGGTTAAGTACTCTCCTGCATTTTAAATATCTTGTTTACTGCATGTGACATGAGAGAGCCACAATTTAATGTCATGTCCAAAGAGGTATATATGTTAGCATGCACCAAGGGAACTGCTGTGCAGTAGCCCTGCAAACATACTAGAGGGCTAGTGAGAAGCGTGCTTGTGATGCTGCATGGGGAGGCATTTGCCAATGGCAGTAACTCTATTAAAGATAGCAGTAAAATAAAATTCTGTAAAAATCAGAAGTGCCCGAGCAGCAAGCTTTTTTGGAAATCAAGCTGGAAGAAATGGCATTTGTTCCATGAAGATGTAATGAGAATCACTTAACAACATAAAAACAGATCATGAACTCTATTGAACATGAAAAAATAGTACAAACACCTGGCACTAAGAGTAAAAATTCTCAGCATATTTGACTCTTCAAAATCTCTGCTTACAGATGTGAAGACAGCTTTGTTTACTTCATAACTGTCAAGGTTTTAATGTCTTAAAACAAGCCTCCTGAGATCTTAATCTGGTTTTATATGTCTTTTCTTACTGATGCATTCTCAGGAAATGGGCTCTGGCATCTCAGCAGAAATAGAATTGTCTTGACTGAAACAGACTGTAAATAAACCTGCATATGAGCAGGCTGTTTCTTGCCACAGTCCACATCCTGATACGGCAGTCATGTATTGCTTTGGGTTTGTGTGGCAGGGTTTTGGTAGCAGGGGAGGGGTTGCAGGGGTGGCTCCTATGAGGAGCTGCTGGAAGCTCCCCAGCTCCACGTCAGACCTGCCACTGGCCCAGGCCGAGCCCATCAGTAGCGGTGGGAGCACCTCTGGGAGAATGTATTTAAGAAGGGGAACCTGAAGTGAGTAGGGGGATTGAAATGTGAGAGGAACCCCCCTGCCGATACCGAGGTCAGTGAAGAAGGAGGGGGAGGAGGGGCGCCTGAGGAGGCTGATGGCCCTGCAGCCCGTGGTGAGACGGCAGGCTGTCCCCCTGCAGCCCATGGGGGTGAGCAGGGGAGCAGTTAAAAAAGCTGATAGCCACCAATGTTCTTTGAACAAGTGGGACCTGGCAGAGTCTATTGGCATCAGACTGGTTTCAGGGGGCTGAGCAAGTTTTGATCCAGTACTGGGAGCCCTAACTTCCCTGGTCTTAAATGTCTTTTATTACCAAACTGCAGCCTTAGGTGTGCAAACACACCAGCTCTTCCATCTTCCATCTCCTCTCCTTGCCCCTCACCACTGGTGGGCTGAGCCCTTTCCCACACCCCTGCCTGGCTTTGCTGGTGTGGGGATGAGAATGGAGGGGGGGAGGAAGAAAAGCAGCACAGGGCAGAGGGTGATGAAAAGGCTGTCACCGATGGTATAACATCTGAACTTTTATTTAGCAGTCACTTCCTCTATAAATAAGAAATAAATAAAAAGGATGGGTGCATTGAATCCAATAGCACTGGTCAAAGCAAGCGCTGTACTGGTTCGTGGAGAAGAATGCAGGCACAAAAAACTGCCCACCTTGGGGCACTGCACTTGCTAGTTAGCTCCCGGGTCACTTCCTGCATGCGAGGGTTGTTTTTATGCTGCAGGCTCACAGCCAGGCTGTGCATAATGGTCCTACTGGTGACGCCAGCCAGGCAGGCATCCCGGAGCTGCTGGTGTTATGCCAAGCTGCAGTGCCTTGTTGGCCACCATGCCTGACCCTTACATCCACCTGGGGGGCTGTGTGAAGAAAGGTCAAACTCTCAACCCTCCCCCATTGCCCCTTTGGAAAGTCTGGCATTGGGAAGCCTATTATTCCCATGCATAAATAGCATTTTGCCTTCTCTGATGGCAGCATAGCTCTGGGACTAATACTGTTAATCAAATATTGCAAAAGGAGAGTTCATACACACTGCCATTTTATAAGTGCTGAAAACCTATTTGTAGTTAAAAGGAAAACCAAAATTACACAACCACGCAGCTCAGATTTATTGTAAAGATGGATTTTTAGAATTTAAAAATGATAGAATTTAGGGGAAAGAGTAGTTACCAAGAGAACAATTTTCATCTAGATTAGTTCTGTGGGTAGTTTTGTAGGTTTATATAAGAAGTTAAATTAATCCATTCAAGATGCACACTCAGCCCTTTCCCACAAATAAAATAAGGCATCCAATCACATTTTGACAATAGGAAACAATATGTGTGTTGCAAGCTGGTCTGGCTGGGACTGAGTTAAATTTTAAGTTATTCCCATCTGTTTCAGATATCCTGATATATTTATCACAGTGAAAATACTGAAGAGCACCATTTCGTGATAACTGGAGAGAATAAGCCATCACTTTACCTGGTTCTGTGCACTCTCTCCCGATTTCCCTGACCTGTAAAAGTCGCTTACAATTTTTATGCAAAGAAGCCAAAAGCCAGCAAAAATGTGGGTTGCCTTGGTAGAGGAACTGGGGGGGGGGGGCGGCTGCACACAGACTACCCTGAGCAGACAGGTTTTTATGTCCCTCTGGCTCTGCTTGTGCTCTGACAGCACTGATGGCTTAAATGCAGTAAACAAGTTGGAACAAAGGTCTCGTCTAAAGCTTGCACAGGACTGTGTTCAGGCATTCTACAGCAGTGACCCTTCTGGCGACCATATTCTGCAGAGGGCAAACCAACATGGACAGGACTGCCCTGGAGTAGGATCTTTGATGCAAAGGCCTGGTGGACATGAAAGCAAATGCTGCAAGTAGAAAGGGAAAATGAATTCTCCATGGCAATAGTGGGTTAGACAAGAAGGAAGGGTTTTAAATGAAGTGCAATGTCAGATGTCCTGTTTAGCCTTTGAAGAAAGCTCTCCCAACATCAGGGATAGCAAGGCATGGGAAGGGAGCTCTCTGAGGCAGTTCAAGTTTGGCTGATCTTGCTTTGATATTTGTGACTTTTCCTGAAGCTGCTACCATCCCTATTTCCTATCATTTTATGAGCTATTCCAGAAAGCAAATACCTTTTCCTGGGATTAAACTAGCCTAAGCACTGAAGTTGTCCTCTGTTTCAGGCCTTGCATCATACAAATACAATTTTTCTTTTATTAAACCTCAGGGCATCTGGGAGTTTCCCAGGCTATTCCATGTGCTAATAGTTTTAATGCCATTTGCTTATGTGCCAAAATGCCTGTAATTCCCTGGGAATTCCTGCTTTAGCAGGTAGTCCTGCATCAGCCAATAAGTTAAAGGCCACAGAAGGTATAGCTAATGTCCCTGTCACCTATATATGGCTATATAGCTAATATAGAAAAAAA
>VYZV01007216.1:39982-60342 GCA_013401275.1 Pandion haliaetus | reverse complement strand
AAAAAAAAAAAAGAAGAGAGAAACAATGGCAGCTCTATAGCACACCCCGGCAAAGCCACAAGCATGTAAACTCACAGGCAGCCCCTGCTGAAGAGAAGCTAAGCTAGCCCAATGCTTTCCAACTTTCTTTGTTTTCAGAGCACCAGGCATTTCCTAGAGGAGAAAGAGACCTTTTTTCTTGCTTTCCTTAGCTTGCTTTTCCTTCTATGAACCTCTCAAGAATCAGTCTATGCATACAGTTGACCACAGATACTGCTATGGGAGGCAGCTAGTTCAGACTGCATTTCTGAGCTAATTGGAAATGCCAGGATGCAGGAGGAGAAGAAATGGACTGGCTGTTTCCATGGCAATTCACTACCCTATTAAAAATAACGAATATAATGATACTTCTTACAAGTAGGAATTTGTTAACACGGAGCACAGAGCAGGGAAGCAGGGAGCAAGGTTCATGTTGTCCACACCATACCAACATGGTGTTCTCAAGATGCTGAAGTGGGATCAGCAAAACAGAAAACTATTTGACCTGATTTTTAAAAGGTTGGTGCATCCAGAAATATTCCTGACATGAGCAGGAATACCATGTGTCAGCATCACTGAAAAACAAGGCCCTAACCAGCGCATACATGTTGTGGTTTAAGCCCAGCCAGCAGCAAAGCACCATGCGGCCGCTCACTCACTCCTTCCTCATGGTGGGATGGGAAGAGGAAAATATAAAGAAATACTTGTGGGTTGAGACAAGGACAGGGAGGGATCACTCACCATTTATGGTCACGGGCAAAAGACAGACTCAACTTGAGGAAAAAACAAAATCAATTTAATTTATTGCCAATCAAATCAAAACAAGGATAATGAGAAATAAAACCAAATCTTAAAAACACCTTCCCCCCACCCCTCCCTTCTTCCCAGGCTTAACTTTACTCCCAAATTCTCTACCTACCCCCCCCTCCCCCGGCGGCACAGGGGAACGGGATGGGGGTTGGGGTCAGCTCGCCACACATTGTCTCTGCCACTCCTTCCTCCTCAGGGGGAGGATTCTTCACTCTTCCCCTGCTCTGGCATGGGGTCCCTCCCACGGGAGACAGTTCTCCATGATTTTCGCCAACATGAGTCCTTCCCATGGGCTGCAGTTCTTCACGAACTGCTCCAGCATGGGTCCTTCCCATGGGCTGCAGTCCTTCAGTCACAGGCTGCTCCAGCGTGGTCTTTCCTGTGAGAATAAGGGAATAAAAGGGTGGTGGGGGGAATGCAAATCTCCAGGGAATAAGTAAAAGCGGAGCAATAATAAACTCCAGATAAAATTCTTTGGGGATAAGTAGCCAAAATAGGCATGATGACAGGAAAGGGTAAGGCCTGATATTTTGATGAACCCTTCACCCAAAGCACTTCCGAGTCATCGCCGACTTAAAAAGAGGCAGCATATGAGACGGGTAAACAATCCTCCTCCCATTTTACAGGTGAAGACGGGCATATGTGGCTGGTGGGTTTGTCTGGCGTCTCGCAGGAAACCTTGTCAAACCCCAGGCAGCTCTCTCCAGCCCTAGCAGCAGACGGTCCCCCGTCTCCGGTTCGGAGCTGAGGAGCCATGGCGAGCTGTCTCCGCTTCCCGCAGGAAGGTGTCCAGCTTGCTGGGGTGGCCAGAGGGGGCACAGCTGAGGGTGAAGTGGTAGAGGAACCAAAGAATCAGTGTTTACCTCCATGAGCACAACTTCTGGCAAGTCTTTCAGTATCTGCTAGCAAAGGCAAACTCTGTGTCAATGGGAAAACAGCCTCATGGGTATAGGAGCAGTGCATTTTTCAAGCCATGATAACCTCATCCAAAATGTGTTCTGGCAGTGGGCTTTTCTTTCTTCATGTGCTTCTGGTCCTGAGGACCTCCGCTGGCAGAATCAGAAACAGCAGTGAAAACTGGCTCCTCAGACTCCGATTTAAGTACACTATGGTATTCTCTTAGAGGACTCGGACCCACAGTACCAGTAGGCTTAAGTGCACATGAAACTACTTTTCATTTTAATGCTTCTCTGTCTCAGTGCTTTCTGTCTGTGAATTTTTTAAGCAGGGCTCAGAAGCCAAGATCCCAGCACAGCACGGGCCAAGGGGAAAAAGAACAGCTGAGCACAACAATAAAATAAAAATAGGCTTGGTAACCATACCAAGAGGGGCAAGGCTCTGCAACCACGGCTCAGCTTTGCCCTCAGATCAGAAAACCAGGATCAGGAAGGAGGTTTTCCTATACACCTTCACCCACTTCCTGCTGGGGGAAAGATCCCATTTCTTTAACAATGTGGATCTGGCTAAGAAGGACCCAGAACAGTAAATATTGATGTGGGCAGAGTTCATAAGCCCTGCTCACCTTTGTTTTCTTGAAGTATTATGTAGCAGCAATAGTAAGTAGGTCTCTCTCCTCTTTTAGGGAAATGTGAGGGGTTTCAGATTTTTTTCAATTGAGTGAAGCAAAAAACTGGAAGATGGGTTTAATAGCCTGAAACCCAGCATGCTTGAAACTATTTCAGAGTATTTCTTGGCTCAGATGTTCTTGGGAGAGCACCACTGGATACCAAGAAATTGTTCATGGCGTTCATCTGGAATTTGCCTTTCCTCCTTCAATCTTGTCCCCTTTGGGGAGATTTTCACAGAATTGCACCAGCAATTCTGATAGGAGAGCTAAAGTAATATCTTTCTGCTTCCTTTATGTAATAAGCAGGACATTTAGCCATTTGATTGCTATTGACTTCCTCAGGAATTAGGCACCTAAGTTTTGGGGGCATTTGAGCCAAACCTCTGTGAAGAGATCTCATTTTTGCACTTATAAAATTTCTGGTCAGTCTATCCACAGTCAAGTGCCATAATCTGCCTTGAATCATGGTGTTCTCAGCCATACGTACCATATTCCTTTGCCAAGTTTGCAAGGACAAAATCTACCCCTAGTGTTAGAGCTGTAAGCTGTACAGCTTGGTAAGACATAGTGCATGGGTAGAGGGCATTCCTCTGCTCCCATCCAGGTCATGGGGTGAAGAGCTGCTCTGTGTGCTGGCAGCTCAGGGAGGATGAAATGGGGATATGTGGGGTTGTTCATCAGAGGATGAAAGTTGCTCAGATATAAGTTAGGTCAAACAAAAGGCTAAAAAAAGTAATCCCCAAAGCAAACAAAATGCAGCTGGGTGCAATTACTAGCATGAGCTTTGTCCATTCTCTGGCCACTTTGGGTTCTTACACCAGAATTAGTCACTAATGGAGCTTTTCGACAACAGAAAAAAAATGACACTTTAGTGCTACTTTGGCTGGCTTTAAAGCTTGTGCTTTCTTGCACTGTTTCTGCAGAGTGGATTTTGGAAGATGGTTCGGCTTTGACAGTGTGTCCTTTTTGAAGGACTCTGCTGACCTTTTTTGAGAGCTAACAAGACAGAAGTGAGCTGCCTGCATCATTTCCCCCTCACTCCTTGACAGCTCCATATAAATAATGATACTTAAAACTGGCAGCTGACATTTACATTGTCTGAAGCAAACGACCTCAAAGGAGAGAGGGCCCCTGATGTATGAAGTTTGTAAAATGATAGCGAACTTGTGTGTTCTGCAAAGTAAAATATAAAAATATGTGGGACCTGGTGAAGGTGGAATAGCTCAAGTGAAGTTTGACAGTTTTTCTACATATCTATGCTGCACCACAACCCAAATTGGTCCTTTCTGCCTTTAACGGCCAGATTAGTTTCGTCACTAGCATTTCTATTGCAGCCAGCAGCCAGGAAAACCAGGGCCTGCAGAAGCAGGCTCTGAATTTACTCTGGCTGCTGGGTTTTACTGTCTCTGAAATCCAACTTCAGCCCTGGGCTTTCCCCGTTCATTCATTTCCTACCCTACTGAAGTCTTCTTGCAAACACTGATATCATACACTGAATACCCCTGTAGCACTGCCAAGTCTAAAGCAGTGCTAAGGCAGTATTTGAACACACTAGCAGGTATCGGAGTACATGATGGCCTGGATTTCTAGATGGTGCCGGCTGCTGCACTTGCAATCATGTTGCCTACATGAAGAAAGACTGCGGTCTTTTTCTGCACCTTGGATTTTCCTGGCACTTACATTTCAGCCTTCTTGGGGCCATCATCCCTATGTGCCCCACCAAGGGGCACGGCGTCATGTCCCAATTTCTCAGGACGATGACTCAGGTTTGCCAATTCCCAGGTCAGGATTAAGGTGAAACGACACCGGGGATTCTTTAACTCACAAAACTCCATTTTTATTTGCTCACAACGAGAATTGGCATGCTCACAACAAAAATTGGCATGAAGCTATGTCAGTAAACTGTGTAACGTGCTAACCATACATCACCAAACATGTACAACAGGCCTTGCTTATTTGGGAACCAGTTCAGGGAAGATAGTAAGGGGAACCCTCCTGTTGAGTCACAAGGTGCAGGGTGGACCCCCTTGCCTTCTAGACTCCTTCTCAGCGAGGAGCCTAGGGGTGGCTGAATCCAATCCTAGTCCCAGACTTGGTCAACAGTTTATGTCTAAAGGCATGAGGTGTAGGGATTATGGAAAAGGAAAAGGAGGAGAGAGAGAGAGAAGAGAAAGATTTCACTGGTCCTGGGTCCAGCATTGGTTCAGTCAACCAAGGGGTCCAGTTCTGGTGGGCTTGTGCACATGGGGCTTCAGTTTGTGTCCTTTTACCATCCTTGCCCCTCCTGTGGGTGGGCACTTGAACTCATTAGGCTAATTAGGTAGCCTTTGGGCTGTGGGCTTGGGGGTCGTTTGGGGAGTAGCTTCCCCTTCCCTGCAGAAGTGATCTTTCACCATACCTGGTGAGCTGCCCTGCTCAGCACATCAGAACAGCACAACAGAACAGGGACCTGTGCACCCTCCAGCCTGCCCTGCCCTTCCCGTTCCTGATGGGCTTCCTTTCACCTATGGTCCCTTGCTAGGCAGAGTTCGTTGTTATGCAGAGTTAGTTGTCAAGCAGAACTTGCCCCACCGCAATGTCTGACACATTAACTCCTTCAGTCTCTCACACGCGGTCACCTGTCAGTGGCTGTCTTAGCCTTCTACACACATTGCTGCAAATAGGTATCACCAAGTATTTACCACTTGCACCTGGATATTGTGGTTGGAGAAGAGCTTTCCTGAATGCCAGGGAGCTCCCCGATTCCAACAGGCACAAGCTTTTCTGGGTGCTCCTACTGTGCTGTGATTGGCATTATATACTGTGAAGATAAAAGTCACCAAGCCCTAACCGCTCAATGTGCTTATACTGCATTAAGCAGAGTGTTTTTACCTAGGCTTTGTAGACTACTTCTAAAAGGTCTGTGAGAAGGCACTAAGGAAGGCAAGCATATTGTCACTAGGTTTAAATTCAGAGGCAGGCTAGATGCTTAAAAAAAATAAAATTAAGAGTCAGCAAGTCAAAAAAGGTTTCAACACACTGTCCTAGGATATATTATCTTGCATCTGAAATGTGGAAGTCAAAAATCAGTGTCAAACTATAAGGTCCATTTTCAGTCCTTAAGTAGGCATAATAAGGATTTTTGTTCTTAAGGGTTACTGTTGCTACTGCAAGTCATGAAGGTAATAGGCATGAAGGACCCCAGTAGATATTGTTAATAACATACTGAGGATGATATAGTTTATAACCTATCTCCTTTGATTTTTACCTTTTGTCTTTCTCCACATGACTCTGCTCCTCAACCATCTAAATGGGAAACCTGTTTAGATTCTACAAAATGTGTTGGGGATCTGCTTTTCACATGTAACTTTCTTTTATTGAATCAGTATGTATGAATAAAATCTATAAGAAACAAATTCCTGTAAAAAGCTGCGTGCAGCCTTCTGCCATGCAGCAGACAGTCCCTTGGCCCTCTCAGCCCACACTGCCTCCCCAAGCCACTTCATAAGCCACAGTAAAAAAGACACACCACCCAAAAAAGGGTGACAGACCCGTGAGTTAATCCCTAGATGGGCACAAAGGAATCAAGGGTCTCTGAACACATGGCCACAATCTCCCATGTCATGTTGTTCCCAGAGAATAATTTTGGGGCATCAATGCAAAACATGAGCATTTGTGCTGACTGAGTATTTTGCTTGGGACTGGCTTTTTGAATAATTGTTGCTAATACTCCTGCTAACAGTGCTAGTTCGTTGCTTCAGTGGTTTAAAGGAACCATTAGATCTTCAAATCTGGCTTCCTGTAAAACAACAGGCCGTTACACTTCATCCAGCTATTCCTGTACTGAGTACAATAATTCAGTTCTGACCGAAAAGTAATGTGTTTAGCTATGGCTTCTGGAAAGAAACTAAAGACAACAGCACTGCAGAATCAGTCCTACCATTTAGTATGTTCTGGATTGCTGGGTTTATATATGTATACATACATAGACACACACACACACACACACACATGCACGTACACAAAGGCAGGTTATAGGTACACGCCTTGTTTCTCACATTAATTAGTTTGGCTTCATTTTCCAGCCACTGCTCTTGTAACACCATGTCTATACAAATAGAGGTATTTTAAACCCTATGTATTTCCTCATGAAATGTCACCATGTAACCATGTCATTTTTTTTTCATGATTGAACTCTTTAGGTCATTGTGTGTGTGTGTGTTTCCTGGGATAGTGCCTTTCAGTCTGCTAGCCTGGCTTGTATCTCTTCTTCCTTTGCAGGTTTGCGGGTTTGTGTTGAAGCTATTTTCACTGAATAGTTTCAGTTTGCCAAATGATCAAGCTCATTATGGTTAACAGTTGTTATGGGTTTGTGTGGCATGGTTTTCTTTGGTAGTAGGGGAGGGGGCTGCAGAGGTGGCTCCTGTAAGAAGCTGCTAGAAGCTCCCCCAGCTCGAAAAAGTCGGACCCGCCTCCGGCCCAAGCCGATCCCATCAGTGATGGTGGGAGTGCCTCTGGGAGAACATATTTAAGAAGGGGAAACGGCAGTGTGTGGGGGTGGGAACGTGAGAGGAACACCTCTGCAGACACTGAGGTCAGTGAAGAAGGAGGGGGAGGAGGTGCACCTGAGGAGGCTGATGGCCCTGCAGCCTGTAGTGAGACGGAAGGCTGTCCCCCTGCAGCCCATGGAGGTCAATGGTGGTGCAGAGGCTCCCGAAGATGGCGGTAACTCCATGGGAAAAACCGCGCTGAAGCAGTGTGTGACTGGAGAGCAGCCTGCGGAAAGAACCTGCGCCAGGGAAGTTCGGGAAGAACTGAAGCCCACGGAAAGGACCTGTGCCAGGGAAGTTTGTGAGGAACTGCAGCCCGTGGAAAGGAACCACGTTGGAGAATTTGGTGAAGGACTGTCTCCCGTGGGAGGGGCCCCACGGTGGAGCAGGGAACGAGTGAGGAATCTTCCCCCTGAGGAAAGGAGCGGCAGAGATAATGTGAGGCGAGCTGACTCAAACCCCATCCCCTGTTCCCCTGCGCCGCCGGGGGGAGGAGGTAGAAAGCACCGGGAATGGAGCTGAGCCGGGAAGGCGGGAGGGGTGGGGGGAGGTGTTCTGATGTTTGGTTTCCCTTCCTAATACCCTTGTGTTTTGTTTTTGTTTTGATTTGTAGTAAATTAAATTGCTTTTGTTTCTTCCCCAAGTTGAGCCTGTCTTTTGCCCGTGACCATAAGTGGGGAGCGATCCCTCCCAGTCCTTGTCTCAACCCACGAGCCTGCCTTTGTATTTTCTCCTCATCCCAACGTGGTCAGGCGAGGGGGTGGGGGGTGAGTGAGCGGCTTCGTGGTGCTTTGTTACCGACTGAGCTGAAACCGAAACCACGACAACAGTCTTAGCCTGATCTTACCCATTTCTTTCATCTTGTCTCAACCACCAGTTTTACCATCAGTGCTTTTATATTTATTTCTTGGTCCACATGAAAATGGTGATTATTGCTAGACTAGAGCTGAAGTCTGCAGAAGCTCCCCAGATATGTCCTCTTTCAATAATGAATCCACACTAACAACCAGTTTTGAGATACGGGGTCTGTGCTGGTTTCAGCTGGGACAGAGAGTTAATTGTCTTCCTAGTAGCTGGTACAGTGCTATTTTTTTGAGTTAGTTATGAGAAGAATGTTGATAACACACTGATGTTTTCAGTTGTTGCTAAGTAATGTTTAGTCTAACGTCAAGGATTTTTCATCTTCTGATGCCCAGCCAGCAAGAAGGCTGGAGGGGCACAAGAAGTTGGGAAGGGACACAGCCAGGGCAGCTTACCCAAAGTGGCCAACGGGCTATTCCATAGCATGTGATGTCACATCTAGTATATAAACTGGGGGAGTGGGGGCGGGGGGGATCACCACTTGGGGACTAACTGGGCATCGACAGGTGGGTGGTGAGCAATTGCATTGTGCATCACTTGTATACTTCAATCCTTTTATTATTGCTGTTGTCATTTTATTAGTGTTATCATTATTAGTTTCTTCTTTTCTGTTCTATTAAACCGTTCTTATCTCAACCCACGAGTTTTACTTCTTTTCCCTATTTTCTCCCCCATCCCACTGGGTGGGGGGGAAAGTGAGTGAGCAGCTGCATGGTGCTTAGTTGCTGGCTGGGGTTAAACCACGACAGGGTCACATATCTCTTTGCCAGAGAGCACTGATTTTTAAAACAAGAATGTTGTGCATTTTACAGCTGATCGTATTACACAATTGGACAAAGATTTTTGCTAATGTCATATCACATATTAGAACATCCAAAATCATGAAAATTTACATATGTTTAATATCTTTATCAATGATCTGGATGAGGGGATCAAGTGCACCCTCAGTAAGTTTGCAGACGATACCAAGTTGGGAAGGAGTGTTGATCTGCTTGAGGGTAGGAAGGCTGTAAAGAGGGATCTGGACAGTCTGGATTAATGGGCCAAGGCCAATTGCATGAGATTCAACAAGGCCAAGTGCCAGGTCCTGCACTTCGGTCACAACAACCCCATGTAACACTACAGGCTTGGGGAAGAGTGGCTGGAAAGCTGCCCAGCAGAAAATTTGACAACAGCCAGCTAAACATGAGCCAGCAGTGTGCCCAGGTGGCCAAGAAGGCCAATGGCATCCTGGCCTGTATCAGAAACAGTGTGGCCAGCAGGAGCAGGGAAGTGATCGTCCCCCCTGTACTCGGCACTGGTGAGGCCGCACCTTGAGTACTGTGTTCAGTTTTGGGCCCCTCACTACAGGAAAGACATTTTGGTGCTGGAATGTATCCAGAGAAGGGCAATGAAGCTGGTGAAGGGCCTGGGGCACAAGTCTTATGAGGAGCGGCTGAGGGAACTGGGGTTGTTTAGTCTGGAGAAAAGGAGTCTGAGGGGAGGCCTTATTGCTCTCTACAACTACCTGAAGGGAGGTTGTAGTGAGGTGGGTGCTGGTCTCTTCTCCCAAGTAACAGGACAAGAGGAAATGGCCTCAAGTTGTGCAGGGGAGGTTTAGATTGGATATTAGGAAAAATTTCTTTACTGGAAGGGTTGTCAGATATTGGAACAGGCTGCCCAGGGAAGTGGTGGAGTCACCATCCCTGGAGGTAATTAAAAGACATGTAGATGTGGTGCTTAGGGACATGGTTTAGTGGTGGACTTGGCAGTGCTAGGTTAACGGCTGGACGCAATGATCTTAAAGGTCCTTTCCATCCTAAATGATTCCATGATTCTATATGTGCAAGCTACTTTTATCAACTAAACTCTTCAATGTCTTACACTAAACACTTTCCATAAACTATGTGTCTTGACACTGTCCACACATACTACATTGAACGTGATATCAGGGTAGACGACCTGTAATTATTTGAGTCTTCTTTTGTGTTCTGTTTGAATACATCCAGACTTGGGATTTTTCTCAAGTATACTAAGATTTATCAGAAATAATGACAGAAGGCCATTGATCTTTTTAGTTCATTTTTCTATGACTCCTGGATGAAAGCCATCAAGGCTCAGGCTGTATTGCATATTCAGATTTCAAAAAATCCTATTAAAATCTTTTTAAGAAAAATACATTATTTTCTGGAACATTTTGTGCATATGTTGATCGCAAAATTGTGGGGGCTTTTTTAAGAAAAGCTGATTGTAGTTTAAAAAATGTCCTTTTCATTGGCTTAGGTAAATTGAATTAACTTATAGTAACATATTGCAAAGCAGGATTGCTGAATCCAAATCCATGGCATCAGAGAAATGTATTTGTGGGCAAGTACTGCTTACTACTGCAGCTGGTGGCAAGGATTAGCTTTACAAGAAAGGTGCGGCCTAAGGAAACTGAGAAAAAAAAAAACAAACACTCCCATTTTTTAATAACTTTACCATGCAAACCAATGCACTTAACTTTGTCCTGGTTTCAGCTGGGATAGAGTTAATTGTCTTCCTAGTAGCTGGTACAGTGCTATGTTTTTGAGCTAGGTATGAGAAGAATGTTGATAACGCACTGATGTTTTCAGTTGTTGCTAAGTAATGTTCAGTCTAAAGTCAAGGTTTTTCAGCCTTTGATGCCCAGCCAGCAAGAAAGCTGCAGGGGCACAAGAAGCTGAGAGGGAACGCAGTCAGGGCAGCTGACCCAAAGTGGCCAACCGAGTATTCCATACCATATGATGTTTTAGGAACTGGGGGGGGCATCGCGGCTCGGGGATTTCCGGGTGCATCGTTGGTCAGCGGGTGGTGAGCAATTGTGTTGTGCATCACTTGTATATTCCAATCCTTTCATTCTTACTGTTGTCATTTCATTAGTGTTATCATTATCATTATTAGTTTCTTCTTTTCTGTCCTATTAAACCGTTCTTATCTCAACCCACGAGTTTTAGTTCTTTTCCCGATTTTCTCCCTCATCCCACTGGGTGTGGGGGGGGAGTGGGTGAGCGGCTGCGTGGTGCTTAGTTGCTGGCTGGGGTTAAACCACGACAAACTTACACTTACCATTTAATACAGATAGTGCAGTAGATAAATTCAGCACTGTAGGTGAGATCATGTAATCTGTTGGTAGCATCACCATTAGAAGATGATAAAATTCGTGAAACATTGCATTTTAATTAGTTACAAGACTTGTGCTCCTGGGAACTCACGGCTCCAACTTGTAGTTAGGGATCCTTTGAATGAACGCTGGATAGAAGGAAATCTCAGAAATATTTCAGGAAATTTCAGGAATATTCCCACTTTCCCTAAGAAACTATTCTGGGTTTACATTTCTTAAAAGAAGAATGTGAAACCAAGATTTAACTGTAACTTCCTTTCTCTTCTTTCCTGTTGCCACAGTTATTTACTCACTATATGTGAATAATTGCTAGTGATCAAACTGCTCTGTGAACTTGATCTTTATTTGCCTGCAGTACAGGTGGGTTTCTTCCAGTGTGTTTCTTGGCTAAATTCACCCATGTGAGGTGCTGGCATTATTAGCACTTGCGAGCTGGACACAGAAGCCATTCCCCTGACACTGCTTCTTGCTGTGCTTGCTCTCAGGAGTGACATGATCACTTCTGATGGCTGGCTGACTGGCTCCAACTCTGGCTTAAAAATCCCATCAGAATTTTGATTATTTTTTTTTCCCTGGGAGATGCTGACATAAACAGGAACGAGAAACTTCGGAAACTATGAAATAATTTCTTTTCCACCGAAACAGGCTGTATGTGAGACATTTTTCCAACAGTAAAGAGGGTTCTGTCAGATTTATTGCCTGGGTGCAGTTTGCATTTAATTTTCTCTCCTCACCATTGCACAGGTTTATTGCCATGTCCATACGGAATAAACTGCAGAACTGGAGATCCAGATCCCTAACATGACTTCTACCACTGAGGTAACTCCTCCTATTCAAAGGGGACTTAAAGCATTGTTAATCCCTGCGTGGAGGCAAGACACTTAACCAGAAGACTTTCTTGAATGATAAAGAGCAAGCAGATATAGACTGGAAGATGGAGAAGCCAAAATCCCCTATGATCCATCTGTTCTGGTTAGTGAGATACTTCCTTGGTTAGATAAGTCAATGTTTTACTAGATAGGCACCCTAAGGCTAGTCTGGTTCATGCCAGAAGTTGGTTTGTCTTCTGCACACTTCAGTGTGACGGATTGGTTGTAGAAAGTGTTCCTTGGTGAGCCAGGAGACAGCTTTCAAAATAGATCCTGAACCTTTGATCAAAAGAAGAGGCAAATCTCATTCTGCTGATTTTCTAACTGTAGAAATTGGGCTAAAATCCTCATTTTGCATGTTATTATTTTTTATTTTAAGGGCTCATCACAGAGCCTTTCTACTAGCTTGGAAAATTATGTCCCATCCAATTTGTCTTTCCACACTGTCACTGAGGGCGAAGTCTGTTTTCTGGAATGCTCCTGCAAGAAGAAACATTTCTTCATTGAAAATGAACCTTCCAGGACCATGGGAACAGCTGGCGTTCATTCATTTTTAACTTATGACAAACACCCCTTATTATGTTTTGCAGTATTAACTCAGCTTTCATTACTTCCTGAGGTGAGAAAACATTATGTCTGCCTTCCTGATTGGGCTGCAACAGTTCATTCATTTCCCAGGAATTCTAATTCAGTGTCCCTCTTCTTTCTCGTCTTGTAGTCAAACCACTCAGGCAAAAGTCTGGGAACATCCAAGATTATTTTAAAGCAATTCACATTCTGTATTTCATTATCCTGTCTCATTGAACTGCTCAGCAAAGAGAATCCAAATGATGACGTCATGCAAGCATGTCTTCATTATGTCAATCCATGACCATAACAATGCTCGTATAAGTATACATAAATTTCTAGCAGTTATGGCCCATAGGTTGTAAACCTGATGCACTGATCCGAAGCAGAAGGTTGTTTTGGCCTCCACTTCTTTTCTGTAAAAACCTGGCACCACATCATTATACAGGTGGGCTCTGGAGCGCAGTGTTAGCACAACGTACAGCTCTGCTTGCTAAGCAAGTGCTGCTGCCTTGAAACGAACCTGAAGTGTGTGGCTGGGTTTTTCATAGACACTGTTAGAGTGATGAGACAAAAAACTTTTTGAAAGGAGAATCGTACCCAGTGAGCCTACGGGCACTTTGACTGGCCATGCTGCCACGGCGTGTCTCTCTCAACCTTATTAGGGTGGTTTCAGTGATCTATTATTAAAACCAGAGGAAGTACTGTCAGTTGTAGAGCTGGACAATCTGTTAAACTGAACACTTATAATCTTTTGTTGAACAGATTAATGGAAAACCTAAGCAAAAGCAGTTTGCCTAAGAGCCAACCTATGCCTGCTTTTGAAAGGGCCAGACTGATTTTGCATGGGCCAGACTTTTGCTTTTTTTGCACCAATATGATGCAAAACCAGTTTGCCCCATCTGGATACAAACCCAGAGTTGTTTGAAGAGTTTGACTGAGTTCTCCTCAGGTCTTAGGGATTTGTTTGACCCTATCCTTTCTCCTCTTTCCCTCCCTGCCTCACCCAACAAACGGTTTGTAGAGCAATCTGTCTTAATCTGACTGAACAAACCAAAGGTTTTAAAGGAATGCTGCCCTGTAAATAAGATAATTCTTCCCCCTTGTGGCATTTCTAGCAAAAATCACAATTTGTGATGTTTATGGTAAATATTTTGCAAAGCTGACAGACACAAACCCTTGTGTTTCATTTGTAGCTAGAGGGAGGAGGAGAGCAGAGGTCTGAAGCAACATTCGAAGGCGACTTGTGTCACTTTTGACAGGAGTTCAGGGTACAGCAATGCTGCACCTCAAGGTATGGCAGTGACATCGTGCAGTGGACAGCCTGACAGGACAGTGTTGGGCCCTGCCGGGAGGCTATTCTGTTCTCAGGGGTCTCGTGCTCTTCCAGTAACACCATTTAATTCCACGCTGCCCCAGCAATCATGGGAGTCAGTGGACGTAGCGTGTCCCTGCAGCAGAGACACTCATTGGGGGTAGCTGATGAGCATCCTGTTCTTCTTTACCCTGATCCCCCACCCTTCATTTCAATAGATGCTCTGGAGGTCACCAAGGACTTCTGGCATTTGATATGCTGTCAATGCAGTAATGATACGGTGCCTCAGAGGAGATCACTCATTCCTCTGCCTTGGAGCGGTAATGCCAGAGGATGCATTTTTCATGTGCCATTGCAGAGCATAGAGGAAGTTTCAGAGGAACTGCAAGTGAATTTCAAAATGTAACAGCATGTCATTAATTTTATGAAGTTATCAAAATATAACTTAGGGGAGGGCTTTGCTTGCCACTGCTCTTCCTCTAGTGACTTGGCATAATAAATCTATATAGCAAATAATTGTGCTTCTCCACATTAATCCTAAGTGCTTAATGCAAGATCACTGCATCAATAAACACCTGAGCTGTTTTAAGTTTGTGATGTAAAAGAAACTAGATTTCCTGGAAAGGGGCAGGGACACACACACACATGCTGTCATGTCACGTCGCAGCAATTCCAATTTGAAGCTCTGGTTCTTACTTCAGCCCCAGCACACCTTCGATGCCTGTGAACAGCATGCAGGCTCTCTTGGCTACCTGGTATCAGTGTGCAGGTCTCAGAGTAACTACCAGGGGTTACAAATGAGGCACAGCAGTAATTTAAGAGCAGAAGAGCACTCCTACCATTAAAGTCTTTGCAACACCTTTAACTAAAGCAGAGATGTGCTTCATTGAATAGCATCTGCACATTTAACTTCTTTTGCTCTGTACTGCAGTCAAGGTAAGGGGCACACACTTCCACAACAATTTTTCCTGCTTGGAAAATCAGAGCCTAAGTCTGCTTTTGACATGAAAAATAAAAACCCACGTGCACTTTTCAGTCTGTTTCAATAGCCTGGCCCAGCAACTCCCTGTAAATTCACTCTGCTGCAGCAAACTAGCACGCTTATTTTTCATTCTGAGTCTTGAAATAGTAGCAACCTCCTATTTAATTTCCCTGGTAACTGTATGGAAGAGAATAGAGTGTTCCCTGGTATAGATATGCAGAGCAATAACTGAACTTCATGATGAGCAATTTCAAAATATCATCAGTCTTTGCCACTACAGGATATTTTTTCCTCAATTCTCCCACCAAACCGGGCCCACAGACAACAGTTTTTACACTCTCCCATTTGTTCCCACACAGATTCCTGAGTACTTGATTTCCATGTTGGTCAGATCCATCTGCCTGCTGCAGCTGTTTCGTAGTACCACAGGTACATACTGGTCATAAACCTGAAATGTGCTTCATAGCTGCTGTGCATTAGTGGAAGTCTCAAGTCATTAACTGAATACAGCTGTAGACACAGAGGGGCTGGGATCTGGTCCTAACATGCCAGCTTGGAAAATCTCAGCTTAAAATGACAGATATACATGTTCTGCACAAAATGTTAGAAAATTTGCTCTTTGGTCACCTTCTGTGGTCATATCAATTAGGCACCACGAGGAGCTGGATCACTAAGCAAAAAACCAAGGCTGGGCTGGGTCAGTTCAGTCTAGCGTGGTGGAACCAGCTGCTCAAACCATGGTCCTTTTGCAAATCACTAATAAAAGCCAACTTCGGCAGGGTTATACAGCACCAGTTTCCCTGTGCTATTGATCACAGCTGGTCACCTCTTCTATATAGCACCTTGGAAAAGCAGCCAGTGGCCAGCAGGCAGCTGATTCCTTCCCACAACAGGACTGGGAAAGTCTCCTGCGAGACAGCTGAAAACCCATTTCATGGAGCTCATGTTGGATTATAGCGCAGTGAGATGGGCATATATCTGTCTCTGTCTGATGAGTGTGTCCAGGCCCTTTTATAATTACGGTGATGTACCTTCTGCTGCCTGCCTGTGAGGGCAGGAGTGGAGGCAGGCCAGCTGGGGGGTGATACTGGATCATTGGGTTACAGAGAAACAGCGGACAGCCACTCTGGCTGCCACAGGCATAGATCAGCTTTGTAGGAAAGTCACATTTTGTAGTTTGGGATGCCATTGACTGAAGTTTAGGTTATATCATCATACATTCCCTGCCTACACTGATGTTTTTTAAATGCTTGTTTTTATCCGCAGGGAGCATTTGGCCTTCTGTAACACAGTATACTCAAGATGGCACTTAGTACCGGACACTGATTTATAAATTCTGAGGCCAGGACAGACTGGGAACCATCTCATCTGACTGCCTGAAGGAAACAGAGCGTTGCATTTCACCCATTTATTCCTACATTAAGCATACTTGTTTGGGAATTTGAGTGGAAGACATCTGAGTCAAATGCACACCAAGAGCTAAAACTCCCACTAGTTATCTTGGCATTTGTTTCAATGGTTGATTCCCCACTTCACCCCTGCGCTTAAAAAACAGGTGTCTATTTTCTCACTTAAAAATATGAAAGATTTCTCTTCTGGTATTAACTGCTTCACATTGGTTCACATCATTACTTTGTCTCTGCTGGCACGAAGGGTCGTGTAGAAGCTGGTGCCTCCTCCTGATGCGGGCATGAGGACGACAAAATTGAGCCAAGGCATATGTGATGCACAAGCCTCAGTGTGACTCCTGTGAGCTTCCCCTGGCACAGATGAGTGCTGCAGGCATGGGCTGCCTGCCTCACCTCCTCACCCTCACCAGTACCTAAAGACCTGTCTGTCAGTGTAATTACTCTGGCATCTCCACTGCAGAAAGTGCGGCCATCCGTCACAGCTACATGAAGACAGCAGTAAACAAGGAGCTGAGGTGTTTTCCTATTAAGAAGCCACAACTCCTGAATTCTCCACTCTGAGGTAAGCCTCAGGGGCAAGGCTTCATGTTATTTCCTTCTTGAAGTCAAGCCTGTCTTGTGAATACCAGGCCAAACTAAAATGTATATTGATTGCTGTGTTGCCTTCCCTGGAGTTGTATCATTAACATCATCAAAGCGCCAGCTATGATGTCCTCTGTCCTGCTGTAAACATTGGGTTTCCCCATTTGTCTAATCTTACGGGGAATTTGAATTGGTTTATTATTGTAGGAAAACTGTATTTCCATTTTGTTTTGTTAAAGTATCACTCAGTTACTTTGGGAGTACATATAACTACTATTAATGATTAATAACATTGTTTAAACTGGAAGAAATGCTAAGACAACCAGCAGCTCCTCCATTATTTGTTTTAAAGCAAACCCAGTGATTGTCCCAGGTAGCAGCAGGAGCACCAGAACTTGCAGCCTCTGCTTCTGGCCACCAGGAGCTGCAGGCAGCTGTGCTGCAAACTCTCCCCCCATCTGCCATGGCTGCAGTGACTCTTGCTGGGAAAGGAAGGGGCAATTCCACCCCTGTGCTGGGGCAAATGTAGGCTGAGTATGAGACAGGGCCCCATGATGTGTGTTGCTGTGAATCACACTGTTTCTATGACTTTCAAGTCCTTCAGACTAAAAGGAACCACTTATCACATTTTCCTCTACAAACTCAGTGCAGCACCTGAACCTGAGGCTGAAGGCTGTGCTTGGACAGTAACCCTGTGTCTGCTGTCAGCATCCACCCTTAACTCAAACTCTAAGACTAGGGTGGTCCTGCTGCTAAAACTATCATTCTTGTTTTATGTTGCGGCAAGGCTATGTACAGTAGGTACCTCAAGATTATCAAAATATGCCACTATTTCACAAACAGCATGGTGAGGTCAAACTGGACCAATATCATCTGTATACACACACCCCTCTATATATCTACCTATCTATCTATCCATCTATCTATTTATCTCTCTCTCTCTCTCTAATACAGACTGGTTCCTGGTTTCTTCTCCAGCTGGGACACCATGAAGTGTTACACGCTAGAGAAATTTATCTTGGTTTTCTTGCCCAAGCCTTAGTGAATGGATTATGACCCAAGTCATACAGCCACCCCAGGCAGAATGGCACCTGGGCGTTGATATACAACACAGACAGTGTTTACCTATCAGCACAAACCCCGCAGCCACAGAGCTCAAAAAGCACAGCCACAGCAAGGGATCTTTCTGCTTCATGTCAAAAGCATTAACCCCAGCCAGCAACTAAGCACCACGCAGCCGCTCACCCACTCCCCCCCCACACCCAGTGGGATGGGGGAGAAAATCGGGAAAAGAACTAAAACTTGTGGGTTGAGATAAGAACAGTTTAATAGGACAGAAAAGAAGAAACTAATAATGATAATGACAACACTAATGAAATGATAACAGTAATAATAAAAGGGTTGGAATATACAAGTGATGCACAACACAATTGCTCATCACCCGCCAACCGACACACCCGGAAGTCCCCGAGCCGCAATGCCCCCGCCCCAGTTCCTAAAACGTCATATGGTATGGAATACTTCATTGGCCACTTTGGGTCAGCTGCCCTGACTGTGTTCCCTCCCAGCTTCTTGTGCCCCTGCAGCTTTCTTGGTGGCTGGGCATCAGAGGCTGAAAAACCCTTGACTTTAGACTAAACATTACTTAGCAACAACTGAAAACATCAGTGCGTTATCAACATTCTTCTCATACCTAGCTCAAAAACATAGCACTGTACCAGCTACTAGGAAGACAATTAACTCTATCCCAGCTGAAACCAGGACACATTGACCAGCCAATACCATCTTTGCAAATAGATTTGATTGTTTCCTATCTTGGTGAGGCCAAGTAAGCTCTCTATGCACAACATCTCACCCATCTTTTTCCCCTCCTCCTCTTTTCTGTTATTCTCCTGACACTTCCCTTCTCCCTTCACTGTATAAACTTGCCATTGTTATTAATTCCTTGCTCCTTGTTCCTTCCTGCCTTGACTTTATAAGGCAAGAACAAACGAGCAGCCCCGGTGGAAAGAAATAAATGTTATTACCACAAGGGGATGAAAACTCCACTGCTCCTGGGTTGTAGGCTTCCACATTGCCATTGTGTTTCTGGGAGAGCCAGAAAAGGCAGCTAAAGTCCTTAAACTACCCATATCATATGAGCTATAAAACCTGCAAAAGCGTGCCAGGGAGCCCTGAACATCTTGGGCAGATGATCCTGTTATAACAGAAAATTTCTTCTGTGAGCTCGTTCTGCTTGCAGGTGACAGGTATGCATGCAGTCCTACGAGTTAGCACAGGCCTTATGTGTGTAAGTCTGGTGTCAGAGGAAAGCTATATTTACCAGAAATGGTGCTAGTATCTGGTGTATCTGATTGCCCGTGCATGAAAAAGTGGAGATTTCCCTGATGTGAACTGCTTTAAGATACATGCAGCTCCACGTATCAGACTGACTGGATCTGGAAAGATATCTCAGAGCACAGCGCAATGAGTACAAAATGTCAAAAAGACATTAACATGCTGGGGATTGGAGAAAGCAGGAAATTTTATATTTATTCTGTTGAAAAAGCTGTTATGATAGCTCAGATGTATGCCTTGGCTATGTTGTGTCATTGTAACAGACATATTACATTATTGTTGAAACTTATTTCTAAAAAGACAGAAAAGATGCCAAGAAGGGCTAATGTCTCTATACCTTACTGAAACAGGAGATAATACGTGGTGTAGGAATGATCAGAATTACTTGTTTCTGCTAAAGCAGCCTGGGTTATGGCTCCGTGGACCTTTATTCTGCAGCAATGCTTGCTGAAGTGGCCCCTTCTTCCTTCTCACCTCAGCATCTTGTTCCTACACCACATTTCCCTCCTTCATTGTGGCTGGCACAACTGCTTGTATAGTCACGCAGTTAACTACATCAGAGAACTCACCTGTCTGAAAGTCAATGTGCATTTTCTTGGCCATGCTACTTTTCAGCCAAACCAAAACATCAATTCAGTTCATGATCTGGACACACAAACCTTTGTGCCAACATGATGGAAGAGGTTTGGGTTAGGAATGGGAGGTTACCTAGAGGGAGGTAGGATACTACAGATAACTGCAGCAGCACTGCTATCAAATGTAGGGAAGCTCATTAATGCAATGTCTCTAGTCCCTCAGCCACAGTTAGTGGTCACTTCAGGTCAGCACATCAAGAACACAAGTCTGTAATCCAACACAATGCGTACTGAGAGGTGTTAATGGGCCCTGTTCCTTGGCTTTGCTTCTCTTGCTGCATCATGATTAGCTCTGAAGTTCTTATGCTGTAAACAAGTGTCATGGTTTAAGCTCAGTTGGTAACAAAGCACCACGAAGCCACTCACTCACCCCCCACCCCCTCGCCTGGCCACGTTGGGATGAGGAGAAAATACAAAGGCAGGCTCGTGGGTCGAGACAAGGACTGGGAGGGATCACTCCCCACTTATGGTCACGGGCAAAAGACAGGCTCAACTTGGGGAAGAAACAAAAGCAATTTAATTTACTACAAATCAAAACAAAAACAAAACACAAGGGTATTAGGAAGGGAAACCACACATCAGAACACCTCCCCCCCACCCCTCCCGCCTTCCCGGCTCAGCTCCATTCCCGGTGCTTTCTACCTCCTCCCCCCGGCGGCGCAGGGGAACAGGGGATAGGGGTTGAGTCAGCTCACCACACACCGTCTCTACTGCTCCTTTCTTCAGGGGGAAGATTCCTCACTCGTTCCCTGCTCCAC
>VYZV01007216.1:23141-39537 GCA_013401275.1 Pandion haliaetus | reverse complement strand
GGGTCCGACATTTTGGTGCGTCCGACATTTTGGGGCGGCGAATTTTCCAGCAGCTTCTTAAAGGGGCCGCCTCTGCAGCCCCCCTCCCCTGCCACCAAGGAAAACTGCGCCACACAAACCCATAACAACAAGTAATGTATTCAGATCCATGTATGTTCAGAGGGTGATGTAATCAGGTAATCTGACAATTTGTGTTCACTTGCTGAAGCACTAAGACTAGCAGCAGCCATCTGGCCAGGTGGGGTCTTACAAAAGCATTTTTATGCGTCAAAATGGAAGAAAAGATAGACAAACCTCCTTCACTGCAGGAGCCAGGAGAAAAACTAATGCCAAAATTAAATCAGTTGTCAAGAACAGAAGGGGTAGAAGTGGGGCAATACCACATAAAGTAAATTTCTACTCCAGGTGATCTGGCTCACTCCAAGGCTTCCCCTTCTTTACATGTTGCCTTGCTGCTGACCTGCTCTCCAAGCGCCAAGCAGTGCAAGCAGGAAGCCCTGGAGGCTGTGGGCATTTGTTCTTCTACCAGACTGCACAGCAGTGGCCACAGGGTCTGCCAGCGAGGATGTCAGCCTGAAAGAAACCTCTCCCAGTGAAAATCCTTACCTGTAAAATGGGGAAGAAGGTGCTTGGCCACCAGGATTTCCCTGAACCTACAGCATCTGTTAGAATTAGGTGAACTCTAATGTGCACTTACCCTTACCTGACTGGTAATGACTCTATTTCCAAACATAAGTCAAATAATAATGTGAGAATATCCATTTTCAATTTTTTAAAGTTCATTTTTAGTCCTTCTTTAGCAGTCTCAAAAATTTGATCCAAATTATCATAGTGACTCCAAACAATACAATGTATGTGTGAAAATCACATTTATTACTATGATTTTTAGCCCTAAAATAAGTTTTTTGGCATTATGTTGTCTGCACATCAGTCACTCCCCTTACGGTTTCTGAATCCTTTGCTTTATGTCAGCCAAGTCTGACAGAGGTCTCCAGGCCTCAAAGGTATTCAGATTCCTGAAAGTTTCATGTAAATCACCTTAGGGGACTCAAATGAATTGCACTTGAAGGGTAAGTTAAGCAAAACATCCCTCTTTCTGGCAGTGGTCACCCAGTGTACTGGCAGTCAGCCCGCACACATGCTGGGGTGTGCTGCCTCTGCCTTGAGGTTCCCTACAGGGAGCACTGGGTTGTTGCAAAGGAGCTAGAGGAGATACCGGGCAGGCACAAATCTGTAGGAAAGCACATCTTGTTTTTCTTGCTCCCAGAAAAAACTGCCTGGTCAAGGGCCAAACTGAGTCTCCTGGACTTGGAGCACAGGGGGGTAATGAGTACTGGTCATGCTGTGGTCAGTTGTCTTCTCTCACCCTACATCCTTAAATACACATTATGATTTAGTAAATTAAGATGGAATTTCAGTGCTGTTTGAAACTTCAAAAGCAACGTGGAAGAGTAGAGGCAGGGTAGTATAAAGGGACCTGAGAAGTCTCAGATTGTTACATGGTAGCAGGGCACGGTAGGAAGAGGAATGAGCTCACATGGCAGCTAATGCAGAGAAAATTTTGGAGAATCACTTCTAGTGTTTTCTAATTTTTATTTGTGGTGTTTGACAAAAAGAATCCTGAAAAAAAGGTCTCTCAAAATAAATGGTGGCTTCTGTTCCTAGGCCAATAAACCCGTCTTCCATCTTCTAGTATGGAAGAGTTTATTTGCATTAATATTTTGTATTGACAAAGGCTTTACAAGTCATAGCAGAACAGATTTTTAATAACCATATGGAACAAAACTTTCTCTCTTCTGAGAAACCTTTGTGAGAAGCACTGGCTCAGCTCCTGGTTCTGAGTCCAGACCATAGCAGGAGCCGAGCGCTGCTGCAACAACTCACCTGTCAGCTGCACTGGAGCCCACTGGGAGACGGGATCTGCCAGCTACCACCACATTTTGGGTGGAACGCTTTTTCCACCTCCCTCTCAAAGACCTGTATCACATGCATTTCAGGCAGCACTTTGGCTTCTTTTCTACTTGGTAAGATGTGTTGCTGTAGCTGTTTGACAAATGGCTGTGATGCACCATAGAGCAACAGAGGGAGAGGCTGTAGTGCTGTGGGAGCTGCATAAATACACACGAGCACTCACACTACTTACCCTTGCTGTGTGACCTGGCACGTGACAGACAGAGCCTGACCCATGCACTGGATCCTGACAAATTTCCTGGTTCACTTTTTTCCTGGGTGTCCCATCCACCCTCAATGACATTTAAAGCACAGCAACTGCTCTGAGGTTCCCAAACAGTTGCAGACAGGTTGGGTGCCAGGACCCCAGGCAGGATTTTAACCACCTAGGGTTTGAGATGAGGCTAATTCCCCATGCAGCATTTTTGTGCCAAATCTGTAGAAAGACTCATTTCGGTTATTTTCGTTTGCAGTTTTGGTTTTTTTTTAAAGATGTGATTATGCTCCCTACCCATCTCTTCCTGCTTGGATGAGAAAACAGCAAATGGAATACTGCACAGCACACCAGATTAGAAGCTGCTAAAATATATATAGCCACAAATGTCTGATCACATTTGATGAATAATACCAATACCTAGTGTTACAAAACCCTCTCTAAAATATGTCTGTCTAGCCATCCATCTATCATTCTGCAGAAGGGGAAGGGGAGGTAAATGGAAAGGTGGGAGGCTTCCCTTGCCAGCACCCATTGTCTTCATTGCCAGGGAATGTTTGCTCAGTCTCAGCAGAGAAGTTAGCTCAACCCCCACAGGCAGAGCAACCCTTGCTGCCAGCTCACGTAGCCCCCTGCCTTCCTGTGAAACTGCACCGAGGTGTGCGCTCAGCACCGTGCCAGCATGCACGTGTGCATACACATGGGGCAGCTACCCTCCGAGCTGAGTGACGCAGCTTGCCTGGCTAACAAGTGTGGAGGGACAACCAACACAAATCCTAAACACCTTTGGAAATGATAATGTGGTACCTCATCACCAGCTTTATAGGAATAGAAAAATAAATTTGTCTGCATTAACTAAATTATTAATTGAGATTTATTCACTTGATTCAGCAGTTAAAAGTTTGTGAAATTTGTTTTCTTGGTATATTATTGGGAAGTGCTTGTTGTTTAAGCATCAGAAAGACAGAAAGGCATTCTGTGAAGATTCAGGCTTTTTGTTAATATTTTAAATCCTATTTTATTCACATGCATCTGAAAGGCAATAAAGAGAGATTATAAAATCGATGAAGTGTTCTTTTCATTTCTTTATGCTATTTCTTGTCAGGGTAGGCTGGTCACAGTTTCAGATGTAGTCCGCAGCAGCATCCTGAAATAAAGCTGTTGGAATGTACAACCAGATTATGCACAACCAATGCAAGCAGGAGCAGCCCTGCCTCAGGGACACAGATCACAGAAATCTATGTTCAGGCTGACTCCAGCCTGCCGTCCCCTGGTTACCTTTGATAGTCCAGGGATTTTGCACTCCTGTTACTTCAGGCCAGCTGGCAACATGCACCTATCTAGATCAACTTAAGTAAAATAAGGTTTGGCTGCACTTGTAGTAAAAACATAACAAGAATGAAAAAACTAACTCACGATATTTATACTCCAGTGTTATTCATGTTAGGTGTTATTTTAGGCTTAAATTATTTATTTAAAAAAAAAAAAACAGTTAATTGAGATTTTGTATGTTGTTTGTCCAGTTGTCATCTGTTGACAGGGGGAAGTGGGTCAGCACAGACAGCATCAGTAACACAACAGGAATCTCGAGAGGTTTATTTTGCTTCCAAATCAATCTGCATGTGGTTTTAACTTCAAATTAAACCAGAAAAGCAGTAAATTTTGACACTGAAAAAAACCAGTGATGGGTTAGAATATTAGACCTGTATAGGATTATGCTTTCAATGGAGAAAAAGTGTAGGGCCTGGTTAATCTTCAAAGGCTTTAAGAACAGTAGACATTCATGATTTTTTTCTGTGAAAAACAAAAAAATATATACAAACCCAGCATTTTACAATATTAAAAAAATACTAACATGTAGGTATAAATTAATTTATGCCTAAATGAACTACTTCAGAGACATGATCACAGCCATTAACCCTTAATACTATTAAAATATCTAGATTTAACACCATGAAATCCCTGGTGACAGTCAGAAGTTTCTTTTTATTAATTACCTCTTTTACCATTACAGTCTTTTTACATCCTTTGTGTTTCTATGTAATGTAGTCTACTACAACATAAGGTCTAAGCTGGTCAGCTTTCCCATGTAAAGTCCAGTAGCCCCAGTGAAACCAGGGTCATAGGATTCAGCAGGCTGCTCTGCGCTGACCCAGCTGAGAACCTCATTATCCATCTTTTGAAATATTTCAGCTGTGGAAGTGATACACTTACATAACACGTACTTCAGAAAAAGAAAAGCATCTCTGCTTTTAAAGAGGAATGCTCTGCAGCTCCTGCCGCCACTTAATTCTCACAATTTCCTCTTTCTCTGTGAATTGTGAATGAGAAAAATATTATGAGCAAAAAATAGCAATGACCAGAAAAGATGGAAGAGAAACAATGAAAAGGCAGATGAAAGCAGTACCTAAAAATATTACAGTTCTGCTCATTTATCAACAATCCTCACGTTGCATCACAGCATTTTCCATTTCACCCAGAACCACTTACTATCTCTTCACGTCAAAAGGGGAACTAGAACCATGTATTAAACAAAACCAACGTCGATTTAGTGTTTCTGTGACCAGCGACTGCAGGAGCTGAGGCCGGGGAGCTGGTGGGCAGCGTGTCAGCCCCCCGCTGGTGCCTGCCCTGGCTGGGAGCTGGGTGCACCTACAGGTGATGGATGCCTCTCTGGCACGGCAGATACATGGGCTTCTCCTCAATGGCCAGATTTCAAGAGATCAGTCCTGAATCTGGGGCTTGCCTCCACTTTAGCTGCAGAGATGTGGCTGCTCCATAGATGAAGACCTTGCCATGGATGCAATGATGGGAGCGGTGTGCTCAACCACGCTTCATGGAAATGTGGCAACACTGCTGTGAAAGACTGAAATCTTCAGCCAGATCTCTGCATAGTTTCTCATAGATGGACCTCCTGCATAGGTATCTATGCAGAAAAGTACCAACATCTACCATGATTTCACATTACAGCTACTGATAACAACTGTAACTGCTCTTCCAAAATCTCTAACACACCGTGAAGCAAGAAGGAATGTGCTTTGGCAGGAAGAGTGGACCTGATTCAGCCAAGTGCTTATGTGTTGCTGAAATCAATGGGACTATTTAGGAGCTTAATTGCTTTGCTGAATCCAGGCCAAAGAGACAAAAAGCAAGATGGTTAAGCTGCAAGGCTCGGATATGTATATCTTTAGGCTGGAACACTTGGATCCTTTATCAATATTACGATTCTCCCTAATAATTCACAGTGGTTTAGAAAAGTTTCAAAGGAAACAGATGCCTTACTTTCCGGCCCTGATCTAGCAAACATTTTGGTGTCTGTGTAACATTATTCATGCAGATAGTGCCATTTTCTTAGAAACAGAAAGACACAAGTGAAGTGCCCCAACCGGCTGTTCTTGCAGGTCAGAGCTGTATTTTAGTATCTACAGCATTTAAGCATTCCTACCAAGGTTATACAACTGCTAGAGACATCTGGACCCAATACTGAAATGTTCCCTATTGCAATCTGTGTGCACATGAATATTCCTGTGCCAGAATATTTATTTTACAATCTCTTTAAAAGAAAGAACAGTAAGTTCAGGGACTTATAATTTTTTTCAGTTGTTTTTCTTTCACTAGTAAACACACCTCAGGCAAATAAAAATGAACAATACCGATGCTGAAATAATGCTTTTACTGGTTAGTCAGAACCCATACAGAACAGCTGCATTTGCCCTAATTAATGGCCTGTTTTCAGGAGAGGCTTTAATTAACAGCTGACATTTAAGCAGCACTAAAATGTGCTATGCAATTATCACCTGGCCTACTTCTGTGTGATTCAAATGCTCTTGCAGAAAAAGGCAGGACGCCATTTTCTCCTGAAAGTTTTACAGAACAGAGCAGCAACAGAGAACTGAGGAAAAGGGAGGAAACACAGCCTGATCTTCAAAGGGATTTAGGGTGGAGTTTTCCAGTACAATTGGCCTGACCCAGCAACTGGCTGCCCCCTCAAAAGAGGGGCACCTGCTCATGCATCTCTCGGCTTTGCCCTGGGCCACGTATTTCTAACACACTACCTCTCCTCAAACTGGCAATGTTCTGAGCGCCACAGGGAGCGTCAGGAATAATAATACAGCTGAGCCCATTTGCTAGCTTGGTGCTGCTAAAAGGCAATGGCCCTCCTCCTATGGTTTTCTCCATCTTCCTTCCCCTGTTTTGTGTCCCTGGCTGGTTCAGTTCCTTAGCCCTGGAATTAAACCAAAAACTTCTTGTGCTAAAGCGGTTTCTTGCCAGTTCGGTGAGCTCAACCAGGTCACTACACAGTTGCCCTGGTCCTCAGTCTCCGGAAGGAGGAGGAAGAAGTATGGGACCACCACCTCACAATGGAGATGAGCTGGTATTTTAAGCTGTACTGTAAATTGAGCAGTCTTGTGAAATCCAATCTTATCTTGTGTAGGAAGGTAAACCATGCACGAGTGTATTTGTGTACTGTATATGTTTCCTGCCAGAAAATTAAAGTCTAATCAAATGACATGACAGTACTGGTAAAGTGAAAGGTGGGAGCATGCGGCAGGGGCCTGCTGGCCCTTTTGGCTGGACTGAGCCCGCTCTTCCAGTGGTGAGCTATAACTAGACAGAGGACTTTGCAGAGCAAGAATGTGCTTTACTCTACCTGTTCAAACTGCTCTATATGGCATGCAATAACTTAAGTAGCTATTAATGTTTAAACACATCACTGGGTCACTGAGGGCATGAGCAAACACCAAGCTGTGGCTATGCCGAACTTCTCTCCTGCTCTCAGGCCTGATGAATATTTCATTATGCTATACCAAGTGAAACAGCTTTCAGCATAGGGGCCTGGGCTCCTTTCCCTCAGCTTCCACAGAATACACTGCAATCTGCTGATCAGAGCACCTTCCCCAGAGAAATGAGCTGGTTTGCTTGGGCAGAAGAGGGGATTGAGCCCAGCTGGGTGACGCTTCCCATGCCATGCTACAGAGGCAGGTGTTTCTTTGCGTCTTCTTCCAGCCATGTACAGCACATTAAGTACTGTGTTTGGTTTTGGGCCCCTCGCTACAGGAAAGACATTGAGGTGCTGGAGCGTGTCCAGAGAAGGGCAATGAAGCTGGTGAGGGGCCTGGAGTTCAAGTCTTACGAGGAGCAGCTGAGGGAACCTGGGGTTGTTTAGCCTGGAGAAAAGGAGGCTGAGGGGAGACCTTATTGCTCTCTACAACTACCTGAAAGGAGGTTGTAGTGAGGTGGGCGCTGGTCTCTTCTGTCAGGTGGCTGGTGACAGGACGAGAGGAGATGGCTCCTAGTTGCAGCAGGGGAGGTTTATATTGGATATTAGGGAAAATTGCTTTACTGAAAGCGTTGTCAGGCATTGGATCAGGCTGCCCAGGGAAGTGGTTGTCATCATCCCTGGAGGTATTAAAAAAGCATGTAGACAAGGCACTTCATGACATGGTTTAGTGGGCGTGGTTGATGGTTGGAGTCAATGATCTTAAAGGTCTTTTCCAACCTAAATGATCCTATGATTCTATGTCTTGGTAGAGCCCGGGGTCAGCTCTGCTGGTTCTCACTGGGTCTGCAGGAGGAGACCCTTAAACAACATGGGCAGAGAACATAAAAACAACACATCATGGTTACGATAGGCATGAAACTACCTGCGAAGAGCCGAGCCCTTTGTGGACACGTCCAGTGACCGAGTATTTTGTGGGAAACAACCCGTCTTGTGTGCTGGTTGGTGTGATGCATGAGGCAGGTGGGCTGACATATGAGTGCCTGATAAGGTTGCAGTTCTGAGGTCTGCACAGTGACTGCCCTGTTCCCAGCCAGCTGCCACCTAACAAAATCAACCCAAATTTAACTTGGCATGCGGGGCTGCATTTAGAAAGCTGTGGCAGCTCAGGGGTATTTCAGATATCTGCAGTGGGGACAGGAGAGACAGCTGGGGTTGTAGTCTTGTTAGATAGCCTGATATAAATTGTCCCTTCCCATGAATCACAGCTGCCAGGCACCAATGGGATTTTGGAGCCTCCAGGGTTAGACTGTGAGGAGAAACTGAGTATTGTGATTTTGGATCCTGGAATCTAGATTTTAGAAAGATTTCAGAAATTTAGAAATAGAATGCAAGTATCAGTGTCCTTTTTTTGTGCATCTAGTCTTTGGAGCATACATTAGGCCGTCCTTTAGCCTGTTCCACTTCCACACAGAGTTGATGATATTTGCCTCCTAAAAATTACAGTTAAGGGACCCTTTATGAACTGACTGTGGGGTTATGTCTTGGTTAGTATCCAATAATTCCTGAGATCTAAGCCCAGATCTGTCATCGTTTTGTTCCATGGCTCTGAAAGGAGGTAGTAAAAATAGCACCAGGGAGCTCTGCATCTATCGGAATTCAATATTTCAGTCTGGCAGCCCTGGATCTGAGAGTGAAGCATTGCTCTTTTAGCCAGTATGCTGTCGCTAGGTTCTGGGTCAGTGAGAAGGAATGGGAACATGCTAAATAATTCAGGTGGTGACCTGACTCTCCTAGGGCAGTGCTGCTTTAGCAATGCAAGCAGAAAGTGCTATTGAAATCAGTGGGATTGTTTGCATGAATAAGAAACTTTGCAGGATTGTGCATTTTTTTCTTCTTTTTTGCCTTTCTTTTTTTCCTTCTTATGGTACGGTCAAACATGCAGGTACTAGTGTCACCATCCTGCTGGAAGTTACATCCCTTAAGGGGTCTTTAGTGTCTGTTTTCAGAGAGGATCCCATTCATCTCTTCGTTTTCCTACAGTTCTCATTCTGCACTCTGAGTATATCCTATTCTAATCACCACATTGTATATGATACAAGGCAATAAAAACAAAACTGAAGCAAACTGTTTATGGAACTAGAGGTCGGGTTTGTGCTACTTTCGCTAAGTGCTGCTAGGTGGCAATATGTTACCTAGAAAACCACGAGTTTCCAACCACCATCGCTCTCTGCTTTGGACCTAGCTGGGACATGTCTGGGCATTGCTCTGCTCCAAAAGAGGACTGGGCCTTGGAGCAGGACCTGACGAGCGCTGCTTCACGCGCTCAGATTGCTAACTCGGTAGTGGGGTTTTCCAGAAACAAATGCAAGACTGAATTGTACTGGAAAAATCTCTCCTCTGTGAATCCAAGAGGAAAAATAAGAGGCGTGCCTGCCTGTTGCAATATTTCTGTTTATACCGGGAACCTTGTAATAAGGGAATGAATCCTTCTGTTGTATAAAGATACTGCTACCTGGGACTAAAATATTTCATATTCTCACAGGATTCTCTTAATACAAAATCGAAAATATCTGTTAAGAGTGCAAAGATTTTCCTTTTCCAAATGCATGATTAATTGAAATCCTCTATATGTTCAATCATAATATTAAATCAACTAGACCAACTTCAGGACATTTGTATTGACAGTTGGGTTGAAAAACAGCTTTAATAAAGGTGGAGAAGCTGTATTGCCAGATATGTCCTTCAGCCATGCTACAACTGCTTGAAGCTGAGTCATCTTATGTATGTTTATTAACAAGGAGGTAGTAATAAAGACTGGCTCGTATTTGCATATTACTTTGAATACACAAAGTGATCTACATTGAAACAAGCATTTTTTCCCTTTGATCTGGCTCCTGGCACGGCAGCACACATTCTTCCAGGAGGTGAAACCAACAGCCAGGTGAAGGGCAGAGAGGGCAGGGTTGTGCTTGACGGTGCTATTTTATGCCAGCTGTAAATTTACACAAAATTACCGTTTAAGGATTACTCCCTTGTGATGCAGGGCTAGTTTGCAGCTGTCTTGGCACTTTGGCCCAGCTGCCAGAGCATGGGTGCAGGTGAGCAGCACCTGAAGCTGGGGGATGGTGGCCAGGAGCCTGCTGGAAAGGGTTCGCGCTTGGGCTGACAGATAAGAGATATATGTGAACACGGGGAGCCCATGTCTCTCCCTGTGGCGGCATGGATGGGGCATTAATGCCTCTCCTCCCGACGGCATTAACAGCGGGGAGAGCAAACGGGGCGGCAGGTCGGCGAGCAGCTGCTTTGCTCCAGGCCGAATCCTCCCGGCTGGGGTGCGTATCCTGACTCCAGCGACCTGAGGCGACACGTTGTTCTGGGATGGTGGAGAAATGAGCGTCTTTAATTACACCTGCTTGGATAGAAATACTGGACTTGTTTTTTAGTGATGCAGGCTACTGGCGCAGGACACAAAAAATAACAATGACCTGCTCCTGTGGTATTTAGCAACCTTGGAGCTAACAAGCGTCTTCTGCGGCAAAACTGCTTAAACTTTGACTGAGTTTTCGGCGCCCGCAGTCACCTGCAAGCGAACGTGGCCGGGAGCAAAGTACACCGCTTGCCGGCCGGCCCCACGCCAGCCTCCAGCTCGCAGGGGCTCGATATTCTCTTTAACTGACTTTGCCTCCCGCTGGGGGCTGCCCGCCCCCCCCTCTCCCCNGGCGGCGGTTCCCGGCGGGGCCGCTTTCCCCGCAGCACCGCCCGACCAGCGACAGGAAGGGGAGCGGTGGGGCCACATCAGTGTTCAGTCGCGAGCCTCCGCTTACTGCCTCGGCCAGCCCGGGCCCAGCGGCGGCAGGGGGGTAAGGCATGAGCTGTGGTGCGGCTCGGGCCGGTCCGGTCCCCGCGGGGCTGTTGAGTGCTTGGGGCAAAGGCGCGGCGGCCTCGCCGGTGCCGTGCTGGAGCGGCCGGTGGTGGTTCTGCCTGAAGACGTTAGGTGCTGCGAGCACCTATCGCTTTGCTCGGCCTCAGCCCAGAGACCTAGGGTCTTTTTTTAAGGAACAGCCAGTTACAGGCTCCCTTCGGCCCTGCTCAGCATGCAGCCCTCCCTTGCCGGTTGATTTAAAATAAGTAAATTTAAAAAAAAAAAAACCAACAGGCCGCTCCAGAGGTCCTTGCCTAGGTCAGACCAAGTACTACAGTGCACTTGTCAGGATTTTGGCATTGCACAAGGTCAGCAGCAAGAAACCTCTGCTGAGAGAAGAGCTTCCTCCCCTCTCCCCCTCGAATCTTCACATTCTTCCCAGATACCGTGCAATGTCTTTGCTTCCTGAAATTTAAGGTGTAGAGCCAAGGAGCCAGGTGATATGCTGTCCTGGGGTGCTTTTGCTAGTTCCTAGCATGCTTACAGGGGAGCAGGAGATACGTCCATGAGAATCATGCTGCATGGCCAGTTCTGATATCAGGATGCAGTTTTGCTATTGCTGTCAGCAAGAGCATTTACTGGTGGTGGTGGTAGTAAGGAACAGTAAATAGCAATAGTAAAGAACAGTGTGCTAAGTGGAATTTAGAGCGCTGCTCAACCACAAAACTTCTTACAGTTTTCAAGGCAAATTAATCCTTGGGAAAGCATCAGGGTTTGTGGTTACAGCTAGAACAAATTCATCCTTACTCTTTTTAGGTTTTAGGGTTTGGTGACTAAAAAGCAAATGGTGAGTTGGTTGTGGTCGTTTCCAGTCCTGTGAAGTAGCGTGTCCATTCGTTTTAAAGGTGTCTAAAATACACCTAGTGGGCAGCGAGCTTTATGTGAACTTAAGTGTTTTCTGTCACTGTTATAGAGGGTCCTTTGCAGCCAGAGCCAAAGAGAACCCCTTTAGATCAAAGCATTAAAAAATAAAGGGCTTGCATGCTTTTTGCAGAAGGTAACAGAATCTTGCTCTCACAGTCTGCTGTGAAACTCAAGATCGTGTATTCACCATGTGACCAAAATCATGTATTTAGGTAGTGTCATGTGTATTTATGGAAAGACTTCTTTTGTCAGCTGTTTTGCATCCTTGAATGCCATTATTTTTCACTTGACTTGGGTATGTTTCAGTGTGATTTGTTTACTAGCTCTTCAAAATACTTAATGTGATTAAAAGAGAATATAATTGGTTAGGAACAGAGAGACAATTCACATCTAAACTTAGCCTTCAGGGACCATTAAAAAATACAGAACTAAACAAAGAACAAATAATTTGGAAAACACATAGCTTGCTATCTCCAGAATTGGGCTGCTCAGAAACAATGAAAAAATCAAGGAAAAAAACAGAGGTAGAAGCAGAAAAGGGGTGTTAAAGGGTAAGCCAGCTTAAAACTGAAACCACAGACAAGGGTGGTTTTTTTACTTACAATGTTAAAAGGGTTTTTTTCCACAATTTATTTTTATTTCATGTGCATGATTTGAAGCCATTTTAATTAGTTAATCTGGACATCTTCTCACTTCTTGTTCTCTCAGCTTCTGGACAGGTAAACATTGTTTCTAATTCTGACATCTAGAAACTAGGAGGCCCAAACTTTTTGTTCTCAATAATAATATAGAGGCTAAAACCCCATCCTTTATAATACCAGCTAATTCTAAAGCCTGATTTTAGAGGATTCATGAAGTTCTTTAATTATCTCCACACTGAACTGGAGGAACTATTGATCCTGCCTAATTTGTCTACAATGTGGGTACCAAAGACAATGTACTAAAAATTTCAACAGGGTTCAGCAAGTTTGAGAGCCATGGTGTCTTAAGAAAGGCATCAGTTTGAGGTAGCTCCTGTTGAACTTGGTAGGAGTTCCTGCTTTGTGTAGAGGTGCCACAGAAGAGGTGCATTTCCCGTCTTGGGGAGGCATAATTTCCCAAGCTTTGTTTAGTTTCTGTATTTGTAAGTCACATTTTGTCAGGAGCTTTTTTGCTGCTGATTCCTTAGCATGTTTAAGATCTGCTTGCTATCTTCTTCCCACTGAAGGAAAGCCAGCTGGAAATGTGACTGCCCTCAGCTTGCCCCAGCTGGTAATTATTAGAGTGGGAAGAACCTGTCAGGTAAGGTGTTTAAGTTAACCTAACCCACGCATCACTGAAGGAAAGAAGAGAGTTGTGTAAGTAGATGAGGTAGATGAAAGGCTCTCTAACCTTCAGGTGAAGGATGGTGACAAGCAGCTGGCAACAGTGGCCTGTTTAGCCAGTGCTGGGTAGGAACCGTGCAGGTGAGACACCTGTGCTCTTGTCTTGATTTGCATCCAGGCTGGCCCCCTTTGATCTTGCTGTTTCTGAATTCCTTCTCTTTGTCCAACACTGGGATTTATTTTCTCCTCTCCCCCTCCCCAGTCACCCACCAGCTCATTGTCTCTAGTTCCAGTTAGTTGGTGTTAATGATTTTCACTAATTTTCAACCTACTTTTTTTTGTATGGATGGACTGTTTTCATGCTTTGGTTGTATTTCTCCTTCACTCTCTGCTCATTCATCTGCTTTCACGTGATAGGGTCAGTTGTGCCAGTCCTCAGTGTTGTGTCACCACTTGCTTTCCATTCATTAGTGAGTCACTGCAGGAACCCGGTGAAGCATCCAACAGTCAGGGTCGCTGCTCTCTAGTACGGATGAATGCCTTCTACAGTGGCTGATAAGACACATACACAGGGTTGAACTGTGAATCATCATCATCTTCAGTTCATATCTTCTGTCCTTGTCACTGTGCCCTGTCTTAGCATTTCTGTGCTTGTCACTGAAATTGCAGCTGCTGGAGGTCTTCATCAAGTCAAGTTCTCCTGTGCTGCTTGACCTGTTAGCTGCCCTTGATGCCTTTGGCAGTGTCGCAAAAGTGCCTTTCTAATTGTTTTTTTGTTATGTCACTTGAATATTTTCTCCTCCCTGAGATATCTTTTGTGGGTTTTTTTATGTTGGATCCCTTTATTTCTGCTGCACTTTATCTCCGGATACCTTCATTCAAAACCAGAAATCCAGCTGATGTTTTTTTGAAGGTGACTCACAGGTCTGTATCTGCTCATCACAGCTGTCACTTCCTGCCCCATGTGAAAGGGCACACTTATTTCCCTGATGTATTGAAAACACATGCCTGGATCTTTTCTCCCTGTTTTCTTTTGGCAATAATTCAGGCACTATCTTTGTGTCAGAATTTTCTCTGCTCATGTATTTTAACTTGTTGATTATTTCTTTGTAGTTGCTCTGTAGTGCAGAGTTTCTTGTTTGTGTATGTAGCTCAAATGCTTATTTGGGCTCCCAATGCCCAGTTCTCTAGTTTGTCTTAGTTCTTCTACCCATCCAGGAAGTTGCTACCTACATCCCTTACCTGTTGCTCTGGCCAGCTATCTTTATGCTTGCTGGCAGTTGCTGTTTGATACAGTGTATTTTAAGAGAAAAGGTGGGGTTGCAACAGAGTACTGGTGAATGGCAAATACACGTTTTAAAGAGTTGGGTCTTACTAGTTTCCTAAAGAATCTGCTCAGTTAGGGAATATTGGTGCTGGTGTTATCCCTATTATTTTTTTTATTAACATAGTGAGAGCTGAATTTTAACTAGGCAGTTACCAGAGGCTTTTGGAAAGCCTCTGATACATATGCATACACAAAAATACATATACTGTATGTGAGTGTCTGTCTGCATCTAGACACATATATTGTTCTTGCATAATGTGTGTCATTCCTTTGATACTGAAGTGTTGACATTCGATAAGTGTTCATATTAACCCACAGGCAAGGGTGTTATAAAATCACTTGAGTGCCAAATGGCATTTAAACTGTTGTTTTAGGTAAGATGTATGGAATGAACAACTATTGATGTCCATACTATTGGCTTATCTCTTAGCTGTCACCAGTAATATGTAAAGCTGTAGTACTTAAAACATTTGAAAGATGCGAATTGCCCACAGTGTTCGTTATTCCTATACTGTCAGATTTTTTTCACTGTAAAAACTGTGCCTAAACTGTCTGTGCTACAGATGTTAATGGGTATAGCATGTCTGACTTTTTAAAATTAGACTAAGACTTCATTTCTGTAAGTGTATCTAGATAGATGTCATAATGTTAAACTGAAAATCTGAAAATTTTAGTGTAATAAATATGTCTTGGCTTGTCCTACAACATTGTGCAGGTTACTGCAACATGTCTCTCTGGCACTACTTTCACTTACAGTACAAAGAATCAATCTCAGTCATGCCGTGGATTGCGAGTGCTCCACGCTGATTGAAACTTTGGGTGTTGTTTGTCAGAGATCAGCAGAAATCCCTTTAGTTTGAGAAAGCTGTAGCTTAAATATGCTTTTCCTGAGTGGTTAGCTTTCTCAGACTGAGCTGTTAAAATAATCTTGTTTTTATTAGAAAAAGTACTGGGCACTGACTGGTACTGTAAGAGATGGTTTTAAAGAAAATAATTCAATGATAATACTTTGCATGAGTCATTAATCATGAGTCATGATCAGCAGGCAGTGATGTCCAATTTGTTTTCTAATCCCGTACTTGCTGATGCTCTTTATTACCATAGTGATAATAATAAAGAGCTGTTAATGCATATAACCATGCAGCTGAAAATGACAGGCTCTTTTGGTGGAATAAAATTTCCATATTTTAAGTCTGTTTTGCTCTGTACATTTTTTGACATGAGAAATCTGTAGAAGTGATCAAGCAAGTATAATTTGGCAGGGAGCTAGGTTAACAGAACAGACTCCAGCCCACCCCCCTACCCTCCCCACCTCCTTTGCTTCCAAGCCAGTTATTGAGCCTGTGGAGAATTAAATCTAGTCTGTCTTCTTGTGAGGATTGGTGAGGCTTTGTATTCATTAAAAACTGGGAGCTAATTGTTCAAGCTACGCTTTGCAATGAAAGCCTGCACTATCTGTGTTTTTAATGTTTGCTCCCTCCTGAGCAAAGACTAGTAGCTGGAGGAAAGTTTTTTTTGCATGAGTATATGTTGGGGAATGACTGCTGTGGTTTTAGAGAAAATGGAAGGCAGTTTCTCCTCTGAGAGCCTGAATATAAAAAGAATAGTTTAGCTGAGAGATATGCTTTGGAAACCTGTTTTCACTCTTAAATAAAATTTTTCCAAGTGATTTTGAAAGCTCTGAAAAGTGATGGCTGAAGTGTTGCAGACAACAGGAGAATGTGCATAGATAGAGAGTGTTAGGGTGCAGCAGCAGTTGGGCAGTACTATTTATGAAGTAATGAATCGTGTATTCAATTGGATTTTAACTTGTTTAAATTTTAGTTAGTTTTATTAGCTTACACTTCAGTATAGAAAAGTTGATTGTGACAGATTAAAACCTTGAAATTACTAAGGAACTTGGAAGACCCTTCAGAGTGTCTCTCCAGATGTTAAGAAATGATCCCTTTACCTATTCCAGCATATATGATCTTATAATGCATATATTTGTATAGGCCTTAGTAGTTTCTTTGTGTTGCACTTGTGAGATAGTGCTGTATTGGTAGATGCAATATAGCAGGACAGGTATCAATCTACTGGCATAGGTGGCTCT
>VYZV01007215.1:91175-104386 GCA_013401275.1 Pandion haliaetus | reverse complement strand
CAATCTGTAAAAAAACTGTAATGCATTTTGGATCACAGCTGTTTACTGTACCACAGTGCAGTACTGAATTTGGAAGAACGCATGGAAGATTTTTAAATTACATGTACCACAGATTCTGCAATGAAAAGACTTGGCATTCCTGGGAGATCATCTGCCAAATCAATTAATGACACTTTGGATGTGTAGGTTGAGGCACTGATGGTGTTTCTTCCCAGAAGATGGTATGAAAGAGATATTTAGCGTCTTTGCTGCAAACTTTCTGCTCCACTCTGCCTGGAGCAGGGAGAGAATTGAAAGGGTGTGTTCCATATATTTAAAGAGTACAGTAAGAAGCTTCTAAAAAGATACTGAAAACAAAAGGCAAACTTTAGGAAAATGTAATAACAAATAAAGATGAAATAAAAGAATATGACTTGCATGAACTTGGCAGAGGTAAGAGAAAATGGTCATCTGCTGGGGAGTGAAAATGTAAGAAGATAAAAGACTTTGAAAATACATCTAAAAGACTTTGAAAATACATCTTTGGTTTATTTGGCTGCTTGGTATCATAGTTTTTTTGTCACATTAAGTTTTTTAGTACAAATAAATTTTGTGAAGGGATCTGTTGTATGAAAAGACTTTGATCATGAACTGACCTGCTAGAACAGTACAAATCTGCTCTCTTTCACATTACCCTGAATTGAATAAATAGAAATAATTTCTTTTCCTTTGAAAAATCACTATTATTCCTCTATTTCAACAGTCTCCTCACTTTCCTGTATTGCAAGATATTTTTAGTTATTCTGATGAGTCACAGGGTTGTGCTGCCAGGAGGTTCTCTTGTATAGCCAATGTATTATTCCGCAACATTTCACTTAATTTTCTTTTTGCTAGAACTTTGCCTACAATAACTTTGGCCTGCTTAGTCCTAGATTTGTCCCATCCAGATTTCAGGCACATAACTGATAGAGGAGGTTAACAGCTTCCTGAATATGCAACAGGCACCTTTAAAAGTTAAATTCAGCTTGATTCACCACAGTGCTGCCTATTCTCACTTCACTCAGTACTGAGAAAGCCTCAAGTGACTGCTGATATAGGCAGCTCAGTTAGGTGGGATTAATTCAGGTGATGAGGTCTTTAAATCAGTACTAAACACCTATTTTCAAAGAGGCACTATCTTTCATGTAGATACCATGGCTCTGGTACAAAATACACTGGTGAAACTGTTATACATTGGTGTTCACAATGGTATCTATGACCTTTAAATCTATGCACTCAGAAGTCACGGCATAAGGTATAGGACTAATAGAAGGTATCTACAGTCAGTCTGGCTACAAAAATTTTTACTAGGTGAAAAGTATTTGAAATGTGTGTCAATGGGATATGCAGCCCTGCAATCACCAAATCATGAAGGGATATATACTAGTGGGTTGCAAAATAAAGTGAAGTTTGAACAACCAACTTCAATTTGCAATGCTCTATATACAGCATAAGTCAGAAAAAGATATGCCAACATCCTTGTTTTTCTTGAGATAAATTTGGGTTATAAAGATTTGCTTTCCTTCCCTGTATAACTGCATTTCACTTCACTGTGGGGGATGGTTTCCTGACGAATTGACAGCTGATGCTCAGCTTATAGCAGCACTCTTTGTTACTGTGTAAATGAGCTCACTGTATTACGGTTGCTGAGATTGTTGTAAAAACTTTTGGTCTCTTCATCAAAGTGGTTTTCTACATACAAAATCGATGGGAACATTTTCTGAACCTTCAGTACTTCCCTTGTCTCTTTCTTTGTGCTTGTTTGTTTGTTCTTACTCAGTCCCATCATCTTCTGGCATTGTTCTTGACTAATTGTAATGGACTGATTCCTAACATGTGTTGTCAATGGATTGTTTGCTGGCATATCTGACAATATTACCATCTACTTCAGTCTCTTATAAATTTTAGTGTTTTTATACTGTGGAAATTTAATAAACAGACTGGTAATTTAGAAAAAGAAATGTCAGCAAGATGTGTGGGATAGGACAAGGCCTACTCTACATCCCATATTCTTCAAATGCAATTGTTTCTTTTCAAAGCAGCACAGCTGTTCAGCAATCAAGGACTATCTGTATCCCATATGCTAAAGCCAGATGTCAATATCGCTCTGTGTGAATTTGCAATGCACTATTCAGAACAGTCAAACCATATTTCAGGGGAGGACATTGTCCAGGGAACTGAAGTGGGAGGGTTTCCAGCACAGCTCCCTGCCAAAGTAGTAATAAATCCTTTCTTTAGGGATTAGGCAAAAGCTTTGCATTATGTGGAAAACTAACTCTTCTTTTTTAACCAATAAAGCTGAAAAAACACAAACTAATGTTTTAAAAAATGCTCACCTCTCTCCACTGCCTGTGAAAGGCATAGAGTGTGAGCAGCTCAGATGAAAACATCTACTTTTTGTCAAATGAATCCCATCCTCAGTGTACAGTCACATGTGATTATGAAAGCACAGATTTACTATCCTCCTCCCCTACAGTGCATGCTGTATCTTCCCACTCATTCCACCCCCCTCCATGAGGTATGTTCATCATATGTGTCTCCCCCCTCTGATCCCTTTAAATGCTCTTTGCTCAGCCAGTACTGCTGAGGTAGGTGGAAACCTACCACATCTCCAGTGGTGGCAGCAGCACTGAAGGAGCATTGCTTTCTTGGCCACTTACTTTCCAGTCTTCTAGTAGGGTCTCAGTTTTCTTCTCGCTCCCTATCTGAGTGCTGTCACTACAGACCACTTAGCTACGTGGATGTGGGTCACCAACAGGTCCCCTGTCCCTTCGCATGCAACATCTACACCAGGGTTGACAGGGCTGGAGGTTGGAGCAGAGCCCTTTCACATACCAGGATGACTCTAAAGATGATATTAAAAAAATGGAGACTATAATGAAGATTCATATAGATAGCTACAGTTGTGATGCCATGAAACAAATTCTTTCTGGGGTAAACCAAATGGTGGTAATAAAGCATAGAAGTTCCATACAAAACTAATGAGAAATGAAAAGAGAAGTGACATGGTATTCAGCCTTCTGAAAGGCAATTCTTAGGCAAAAAGAAGGGGCAAAAAGTTAGAAAACATGCTGGATTACAGGAAATACATTATTGGATTTCCTTTTTTACTGACTGAAACTCTAGGGTCTCATCACATACCAAATTCTCTCCAGTTCATTATAATATAAATCCCACCCATTCTCCATACACAGTGCACCTATTCATCATCAATGAACAGCCATCCTTACACCATTAGTTTTTGTACATTTACATCTGGGACTATTGCTGGCATGGAAGCCACGAGACCCCCCAAGATGTGCTAGGAGTTTCAGTAAAAAATTGTACACTGAATCATGAGCACTAGAAGTTGCACAAACACAACTGAATGACCTCACATTTCAAATAGTTTGATCCAGGATGGTCTTTTAAGTAAGACAGACTGCAGGTTTGTTTGTGTGCATGTAAATCAGTGGAGCACACGGAAATGAATTGCATATAAGAATAATTCAAAGAGAATTTTTTCTGTGTGTATACCGTTAACAGTTAAGAAACACAAAGCTTTCACCGAAGTTGAAATGAGTCTGTTCTTTTTTGGCTATGAATATAGCTCTTTTTTTTTTTCCCCTGTACCATGCAAAGGACAGATGTAATTTACATTTTTCCTTTCCTGGAAGACACCAGATGGTTAACACAGTGCTGCAGGAGCTGAATTCAGAGGAAAAGAGATTGATCCTATTTCCAAGAACTATGTAAGGTTCCGAATTTCTGTTTGAAGGTTTTTATAGCACTTTGTTCCCAACAGTTTATTGTATCCTGACTAAAGCAGTTTTGGGATATGATCCTATTAGGACAGCTGGGTCCTGATAACCATTAAAAGTACTTCAAACCTTTGCCATCTAACTGAGAATGTTAACTTCTCAGGTGTTATCTTTAGCTTTATTCGCCAAAGAACAAAAAAGGATACATATTTGGCAGCACTCAGAAGAGTGACATCAAAATAGTCCCCAAAGAAGAAAGTCAATCTCCTCGTACTGCACAATAAGGCACATTTGAGTCATTAAGAGACTGTATCTATAGCTAAAATGTTCTAAAGCACCTGAGTAGCTTGACAGCTTAGGTCCCAATTTCAAGGATATGTTTGCACATTTCCTGAAAATCCTACCTACAATTTCAAGCATCTTAGTACTTCAACAGTTTGAATTTCCATGAATGGCAACTCTGAGCCTTGTAGGTGTTTGAACACACTCCGAGTAGGAAAACAACCATTCCCAAGGGATTTAGAGAAGCCTGCTTGACTTCTGAGTTGATTAATGCAATCAGTCGACAAAATGAGGTGCTCGCACTGCATGAATCAGGCCTCCTGACAAGAACATGGTTGGGATCCAGCCAGCAGAAATCAGCACTGACCTGTCCGTTTTCCAGAGATTAGGCAGCTAACCCAGGATTTGGAGAGAGGCATTCCTAATTACATGGGTTTCAGGCTGCTGTATCCAACCTGAGATTAGGCATTCACAAACACAGAGCTTGCTTTTCGAAATACAGCCTGCCCTCTGCATAACAGTTTATTGGTTTAAGCACTCAAGCAGGATGCAGGAAATCTGGATGCCTGAGACTTTTTAGCTTGAGGGGAGTCAAATCACATTCCTCCTTTCTAGAGCTGTGCCCTAAACTTCATGCTGTAGACCAGGTTCAACTAGGCACTCTACTTTCCTCCTGTTACGACTGTTTTTTAAAGCAAGATCCAGTTTCAAGACAGGTCATTCCCTTACTGCTGGAAGGAGAACAACAAATTCAGGAAACTGTTGGTTAGGTCAGTCAGCTCGGAGGGGGAGACCTGGTTCAGGTCTTGATCCTAGAGTCTCTTCTTTTTTCTGAATCCCATGTCTATCTCATGCAAACTACATAAACAGCACTGAGAGGGGAACCAGGCATCTCCCTGCTCCCTGCAGAGTGCCCTAACTGCGAGGCCTCAGAGCTCCCGGCAAGTTAGTGTTCAGCATGTGGGATACTGAATCATCCTCTCAAGATGCCTAACTTTCTTCCTTCTCTGACTGGGCTGCCTGAACACCTGATTTAGGTACTTACTCCCTGAGCACTGGGCAGAAACTCTGTAGGGACTGCAAAGAAAATGTTCAAAACAGGCATTATGAAACTAGCTCTAAATCACTTTTCAAAGGTCTTGCAGAAGTCCTAAATCCACTAAATGCACATGAAAAAAATCACCCTGAGTAGTTTCTATTTTTACATATTCATTTGCCTCAGTCATTCTTGCATATGTTTAATTGCTGGCAAACTGCACTAGTGCAGTAATTTCCTAACTGGGTATGCTCTCTCCAGTTGCAGACACTTATGTCGGCCAGGCAGCTAGGAGAAGACATCATCATCATTGTCATGAAGATGCGCAGAAGATGTGACAAGGCAAAAGACCGGTTGACAGTCTGTATGGCAGCATGCCTGGCAGGAGGTGCCAATTGCTGACCACAAAGGTTGCCCTCAGATTCTTCTCCTAAGGAGAAAACAAGAGAAATCAAACCACTCATAGGGACACAATGTTGAAGAGGACAAAGAGCAAGCCTAAAGAGAATAGCAGAGTGTAGTATAGCACTGCAAAGAATACAATATTCATTCTCTGCTCTTGCCTCCCAGTGATTTTGCTGCCTTGCCCTCTGTACTTTATATTCTTTAGCTATTAAAAGAATTAAAAATTCAATAATGCACATTAAAAACTGCATCCTTGACCCAAAGGAATGGAAATAACTGTTGAGGCTCTCTAAACTTTCTCAGAGAAAGCACACAAAAACATTTACAATTCTGCAATTCATCAAAAAGCAGCAAATTGTTTCCTATATATCTTTATTCTATGCATCTTCAAGGCTTGTGTTAGTTTTATGCAGAAGGTCAAATTAATTCCACATGTAATTCAACATAGCAAGTGAAGCTGCACTGTGGCTTCATGAGGCCATATAGATTATCTAGACTATTCTTTAAAAACAACAAATTACCCTAGTTTAAAAGTATTTGTAATAAAACAAATAAGCGTTTCATCATGTTCCTTCCTGTGGCACATTAAAGCTGTGGCTGTTGGTCTTTTACTACTATGTCTTAAATCTGTGACAGGGTATTGGAAGTGTTTTGTGGCCTGTGGTTTGAGGGGGTGTTTGGAGTAGATGTTCTGTGAATCCTTAAGGACTATCCTATCTTTTGCATGCAGTTGGAAAGGACTGAGCTTGGTAATCTAGGTGGTCCCTTCTGTCCTATGATCTTACCCTTTGGTTTTTCAAACTCTTCACCATATACTTCACAATATGTGTCCTTTAGACTCTTGACTAGATTACTACCGTCAGACCACTGATGGAGAAAATTTAACTGTTATTACAGAAAAAATAGTTTGAAGGCTCAAGGACTTGGACAGTATTCACTTCCAACAGTGGGATATTAATCAGAAAAAATACATCTTATCATAGGTTAAAGAAACATCTTTCATTTCTCTGACTTTAGATGTATTTTGTTTCTACTGAAGCAAAGGTATTTTTCCATGTAAGGCAAGTAGTTACTACTGTATCTAGCATCTACTTGAAACTCTACCAGTCCATCCTGGTTTATCTTTGTCAAATAATAAGCCCTTTGGCTACAGCCTTATTTTCCCCACAGGTGTCAAAAATGCAAAATTGTAATTTATAAAACAGAAGATGACAGAATACCATTTCTACAATACATCTAGATGCCAAAAGGTAATCTTATTACAAATAACACAATCTTCTCACAGCACTTGCTGTATTATTTTCCGGGTGGTCTAAAAAGTTGATTCAGAGAATAATGCCACAACAGCAACTTGTAGTTCCTAAGGCCAAATAGCCAGATGTGTCAATAATCAGTGCAAACTGGAAACAGATGTAGGTCCTTGTTGAATAATAAATGTAATGAAAATACTTCCTTAGCTCTCTCATGCTTTCACACACACCAGAATTTATTTCTTCCATATTTTTTTAATTGAATTTATTTGCTGCTTCATTTTTATGTCACCAGGATCTCTTTCAAAATCTTAGTCACTCCACAATGAACTAATAGATTAGTATATCTACAGCAGTTGCTTAATATCTAGTCAAATTGGTTCTACCTGATCATTTTATCACGGAAATTCCTTATCATTGAGATGAGATGAAAACTGTTGGAGGCAGATGTGAAGGCCAAGTCTCGGTAATCTCCTGTACCTGCATAGTTTCTGCATGTGTATGAAAGTAGATTGTAGAGTTGCTAACATGGTTCAGTTCAGACCACTGGCAAAATCCCTGACATGACTAAATAGACTTAAGTATTGAGTGAAAGTCAAAACAATCTTTCAGGAATATTTTGTGCTATCAGGATCTTTGTGAGACCTTGTATAAAGCCACATGTCCAAACTTGATCTGTAACTTCAGTCCTTGCTTGCAAGTGATAACAGCTCAATTGTGTGAAAAGCTACTTTAAAACAGAATACCAGCTTCAAAACTAAAAATAAATACTTCGTGAGCTAAGTATCCAGGTACTATTTGCTTAGATTGCGATGTTCAGCACCAATCACAAAAACCCCACCCCAACTTCTTAAAATGGGAGAAGTCACATTTTTTCTCACCTAAAGTAGTTTGAAGATTTTTGAACAATATTGCACCCCAGATTAAGACAACTGTTTTCACTATAGAGAAAATACAGCCTTAATATCAGGCCTACAAAGCCTTTATACAAAGCTTATATTATGCCTTTAGAGACTAACTGCAACTATCACCTTACGAAATTAAACAGGAAACTGGGAGAAAAAAGTCATCTGCCTTGTTCCCCAGGTGCCAGCATGCACATTGATCTGCATCAAACCTTTAACAGTCAGAGCAGTCATGTCTGGGTATGAAAAGGACAAAGAGTAGTGAGGAAGAGCTCAGGAGCATGAGTCATTGCTGCAAACTGAACTGGGGAAAACACTTCACATGCAAACCCCCAGAAAGGTGTTACAGCACTCATCACTTTTCCTAAAAACTAGTACAGGAGGGTAAGCAACGTTGCAGAAAAAAAGGGTTGCGAACTGGTTATACTACTGTTTTCCAAGGCGCTTTCATCCTTCAGGCTCTGGCTGCAGTCTGCAAGGGGACGGATTCAGCGGCAGTGCCAACTTCAGGAATTCCCACCCCACCCAGCTCCAGCTATTCACTCCTCTTCCTCCCCACACCTCGTCCTCCTCCTCCTTCTTTCCAGTGCTGCGGTGCCAGGTCCCCTCTGCTTTACCAGCAAAATTGTTTGAAGGACTGGGCTCCGAACCCCATTTTATCAGAGCTTTTCCTTAACCCAGAGCATTGCAGCAATTCAGCGGATGCTGTAGCTCTGAGAGCAGTTGGGTCAGCGCAGGTGATGAGGCCTCTGCTCTGGGATAAAAGCTGGGCAGGGAGCAGAAAAGGCAAACTTTTTAAGGTGGCATTGCCCCATAGCTACTGCATCCTGAAACTGCAGCTTCAGTAACAGCATTTTGCTCTTCTGAGTTTATTGTTGATGAAATCCCAAGTGGGTCAAATAAACTGTGTGAAGGGTGTACTAATATTTATACGTACACAAGTTTATTACCTTGCTGTAGGAATATGACTTGCAAGTGATAGAGGTACATCAGCTCCCATGTGTCTCCTTGGATGCTGATAACGTGATAAAGAGAAGGTGGGTGGATTTAGGCAAATGGGAACAAAGCTGTGCTCTGATTTTTGTGTTAAATTTATAGTCATTAAGTAACCATATCCATGGGCAATTAGGGATGTGTCTAAGTTAAAATATACCCCTTACTCCAGTTTCAAAATCTTTGAACTCAAAATCAAGTGCAACAGAGGGCTAGATTTGATCTAACAACATTAATTGTCATACAGCCGTAAGGAAGACGAAAATAAAAAAGTTTAGTCACATGTACCAGATGACTGCAATGCAGAAAGCAATAACACTAAAAAGAACACAGAGATCAATGTCCAGAACCACCTGAACATGATTCCCAATACATGTTGTTGCAAAACCAAACTAAGACATTACTCAGACACACAAGTAGATTTTTTTTAAGCCAGAGCTGGCCAGTGCATTATTGGTGTTTGTGACATTGAAATCATGTTTCCTGCATCTAGTTTTGCTGCCCTCACTGAAATGGATGTTGAAAACCTAGTGAGGATTCATGCAACAGTGATCTGTGGTTTAGAAAATATGCTTATAAATCAGATGAAAGCCATGCCCACAATCTCATAGTGCTGTCTTTCCTGCACAGCCATCAGGGCTGCTTTATGGCACACCAATACCCAACCACCTGACATGGGCTTCCATTAGGTCTCTAATTAAAAAAATGGAGTTCATTACGAACTATTGTAGAAATGGCTGATTTAGAAGTTTAGGTTCCTTTCAGAAGCAATCCGGGTGCAGGGTTCCTTAGGCCTTGTGGTGTGTGGCTCCCTGCTCCTCTCCTGCTCTCCGGGATGCCAGCTCAGCAATGACTGGAGGTTCAGTTCTCTTCTAGCAGTTTCACTTTCCCACAAGCTGAATACACATCATATTTGGGGGGATGCTTTGTGAGAAACTTTCTATGCCTGTTAACTTGGCCAAGAGCCCCTACTCCTGTGTCACTCTGGAGTATAGACACGTCACTGGTCAGGGAAATACTGTGATGTTGAATCTGAGTAAATCCTAAATATATTTTAAAGACAAGCCATAGCAGTTTGTTGCCTTGTCTGTGAAACGGGTGCAATAACTCTCTGTTTCACAAGGTTGTTAATGACAAAAAACACCTCAAAAATTGCCAGACATAAAGATAGGACCATATAGGTACCTTATAGAAGCAGGTAGGTAATAGCAGTCATGTGATAGAGAAATTAAGATAGGTAAATTCTGAAGCTCAAAGAGACCATGACAGCTAGTGTGACCATCTCCATTACATAGGCCCAAAAGTGCACTGAAAATTTTTTATAACATATTACTAAAGTAGAGACTCCCTTCAGAAAGACTTCCCACTTTGCTTTAGACTTGGGGATCTGGAGAATTTGTCCTATGCACGTACAGTCTGTTACTAACAAGGGTTAATTAGCCTTGTGAAAAACTTCATCTTATTTTCTGCTTAAACTATGTTGACTTAGAGCTATTAGTTCATGTAACAGCTTTGATAGACTACAGAATCATTGCAACACTGACTGGAGCAATGCCTAAATACCTTTGAAAAACAGGCCTAAACTATGTGCCCAAGGAAGCCTGCTGGAAAATGAACCTTGACTTCTCAAGTCCTGGACTCCATTGAAATAATTTGCCCATTTTTTTTCTACCAGCGCTATGAATGCACTTACCTGCCTTTTGTTATGTACAAATAAATATATAATATTCAAAATAATATCAAATAATAAAAAATACAGTAATTCTATGTACAAACAAGAACTAAAATTGCTGCTTAACAACCCTCAGTAACCTGAAAGCCCTTTGAACACAGGATTTTCTTTCACTGTTATCTCGTGATAAGCAATAGAGAAGAGGAAGTCTTTTCCAAGAGAAGATGACTCATAGAAAAACTCTTAGGAACTCACAACATTCAATACAGCTGGCAGTGAATAAAAAAGCTCTTTTTATAATTATTTTTTTTTAGGTCTTCCTTGTTCCAACAGTCACAAAGCATATCACACTACTCAGTTATTTCCACAGCATCCTTCAGCACATTAAATTATTATTTCCAGCAGGCTATGCTGATTAGCAAGTTTATGTTCTTAATGCTAGCAATCAAGAAATCTAATTTCATAGGATAAATTAATTTGCACTGAATTCCATTTTACCATAGTTACACCACTTCTAGTATTTGAGATAGCTTAAATGTACATTGTAATGTAGAGGTAAGATAGGATTGATATCAGTTACCTTGGGACATTTCTGAGTTGGTCATCCTCATCTTCTCTTAATTAAGAAAAGGAAGGCAATATAAGTAAAAGGTTAATCTCATACTTTTGTAGATATGTGAAATGGGTCAAAAGAATCTTGTTCCTGAGAAGTTCCTGTTTGTCTCCACTGGCTACAAAGTGGTGACTAGCTCAGATATTGCTGTAACCTTCACTGTCTAAGGACAAAGGTGAAGCAAAATTTGTAGGTAGAAGTAATATCTCCTATTTGAACAACTATCAGCATTGGCAAAAGTAGCAAAGCTTCTGGACTTTTCAGTCTTTCTGATTTGAAAAAGGCCTTGAAAGGTCTGAAGCCTTGTCTTCTTTTCCCAGCTATAACAATTGATCTAATAAAATTTCAACCTCTACCTATAAGTCTGGCCTTAGCTCAGATGGAAACATCTACATCAGAAACATCTGCATTTGGTCAAATTAATCCACCTTGACACTGATGAATATGTTTGTCAAGATGAACCTTTCTTCAGTGTCCAGATGAGCAATAATTACTATTTTAGTTGCAAATTAGACCTCTGAATTAAATACAGCCCCCTAGGAACACTCATTCTCAAAGTTCTTGTTTACACTTCTCTTAGAGTCCTGTACCTTGCTTGCCTAGTTTAACTACCTAATAAATATCTTACTGCCATAAAAGTTAGATATTCAGCACTGACATAATTCTTTATGGGTAGGGAGGCATTATCCAAACAAACAAACAAAAAAAAAACCAACCTGAAAAAAGAGAAGGAGGACAGTGCCAGGAAGGTGGATTGACTCATTGCTTCTGAAAGTATTGTCTTCAGAGACAAATTATTCAATCCAGAGAGACACGGCAGCACCCAATGTGTACTCTGGGCAAGCTATCAAAATGCAACCCTTCCCACGTGTAGGCAATTATTCCTATATCAGTAGGCATAATAGTATCTATGGGCACAATTTTAATCTACATTTTTCACTCTTAGTACATAATGTTCTCAAATTTGTATCTTCCCTTATTTGAACCTGACAGTTGTTAACTTCTATTTTTTTTCAAATGTCAGGCCTTTCACTTTGTCTAGGATTATGGGAATATTAATGAAATAGTTTTGCTCTGGAAAATTTGAAACACTGTTCAGTTGTTGCTATGGCCCTGATTAATTAGTGGACTTCTTACTGCAAGCTGTAGATTCCTCACCTGTATCTCCCATTGTGCTTTGCTAGCTAAATTAAGGAAAATCTTGCAGAGGAGACGGTAGCTGGGATATCTGATGGGAATAAAAATAGAGAGAAGTAAGGAAGCATGGTCTTCCCTCTATCATTTTTCATACTTTTCAGAATGAATAGATAGGACATGTTTTACTAAAGACCTAAGCGAGGAAACCATTAATCCCTCTGATATTGCCTCACTCTTCTGTCAAAACAGGGTTTATTAAGAGCCAGCTGAGGTATGCCTGCAAAGCATTGCATAGTGTGACACAGACACATTCACTCCAGAGACTGACAGCAGGATTCTCAGCTAAGTGATGCAGAATGATTGCATCTGCACTGCTCAAGTGTAGCCTCTTTCAGAGAAAGCTTGGCACTTCCAATCTGATGTAGCATACAGCTGTCTTGTGGTACTCCCATAACCCTTATATACCGTTAGCAATTTATATATATATATACTTATTTATTTATGCATGAAAATAGAGTTGAATACATATATAGATATAAGTAGCAAATATAATTTGAGATCTGCTTGGTAATCCACTGAGTTTTTGTTCTTTTAGCATGAGAGAGAAAATAGGTATCATATGTCCTGAGGTGTGGTATGAGAGGACTGGGAGGAGTTCGAACCTGCAAAGCCTGCAGGAATGTTGTTGGAGGACTGTGTAAGGCAGAGGGAGACAAACCTGATGCAGTCTCATCCTTACCACACGATAATGGGGTTTTGTTTCAGAGGAACTCCTTGCCACACTACAGAAAATGGCCTGGCAGCAAATGAAGATTTATGCAACATGGACTGTGAGGGAATATGGACCCAGGAATGAACTAAGGACCTAAGTTATTTGAATGTGTAAATGTATCCAGAGAGACCTGAGACAAAGTTGATGCAGGTTTTACAAATAAGAGTATATAACCTTACGTAGCAAGCATCTCCTTTTTCTACCTATCCTGATCTTGAAACTAATACATGTAAAAACCACAGTAATGGGCAGCATAGGAACTCCAGAGTTAGATTTCAAATAGTGCTTCAGTCTTGGTCTTCATCTGAGCCAAAGTAGGTTATTGCAACAGATAATGCTACTTGGTCTAGCGTTTTCGTATCGTGGAGAAATGGATTTGAATGGAACC
>VYZV01007215.1:10521-91124 GCA_013401275.1 Pandion haliaetus | reverse complement strand
AATTATGCTAAAGGTTTCCAGAGAGTACTTTTTTGGAATGTTGTGAATCTCAGTTACTGTACTAACTCTGTTCAGCTAAAGCAAAGATTGGAATTGGTACCTATATAACTTTACAGTCTTGTCCTAGTAGAGAAAATTTCAGGCATTATTTTTTCCACATTTCAGAATTTCTCAGCCAAGTTAGATGAATAATCTGTCTTATTTTTTGTGGTTACTTGATAGCAGGTCTATTCCTGTACACGTCGTCCAAAACACTCTCAGCATTCACATAAAGTCTGCTGACTCTGCTTTTCAGGGCTCAAGCCATAGCAGTCTTTTCCCCATTCCTACCAAGTTTCTAACAGTGTCAACATTACATCTAGTCAGGAGGTTAAAGCACATCTCCTTGCCTTTTTGTATTCTAAAAGAGTGGGTTAGGTTGAAACAACTTGCTGAATATAGCATAGATACCTTTTAAAAGATCTGATCCAGTGGCAGTTCCTGAATTCCCCTGGATTTCTCAGGTTTTATATCACACAAAGAGAAGTTTGTAAGCCTGATTTTAAAGGTTGCAAGCTGACTTCTGCAATAAATGAATACTTCCTTTTCTTCCTTCATACCATGTAGATATCTGTTAAATAGTAGGTTTTGAAAACGGCCTGAAAAATGTCGAATGCCCATTCCTAGACATTACATGAAGTGTAGTTGCATAACATTAGCCCCCATTACGAAAATGTTGGCAAAATAACTCCTCCATGTTGTTATGACAAACAAAGAACTGGCTGGCTGATTTCATGTCGTACAGATAATTGAGCTGTCTTCATACCACTTGAATAGATTTTCAATGGACATACAAACTGAATATCATACCAAATCCAAACCTTTGCATGATTGTATTGTGCAGTAAGTAATTGCACACTGGAATAGGTTAGAGAATTGCCAAATGTAACTAAACTTCAATTTCTCTTTTTGCAGAGGAGAGTGCAAATCATGTTAATTCTGATAAGTCATGGGCCAAGATTATATGTATAGAGAGACAGTGAGGTTCATCCAGCAAACAATAAGTTGATCATGTACCTGAACATTTCAAATCTTCCAAAGTTTGAATTTCAAATTCAGTTCAGTACAAAAACACATATGTCTAGGCCCATCCACAATACAATCAGTGCATCTTAGTCTATATGATCATTTCTAACTCAAAGGTTTGACTCTAGGAGTTAAAACACCATGGAAGTTATTTTTGATTATTGCAATTCCTTGTCAGTTCCACTGGACTTCTTTTCCCCCTTTTCCTTCTTTTTTTTTTTTGGAAGTTCACAGATGACCATGATGTTCATGCAAATTAAGGCTTGTTGCAAAAAAATAATCTGTATTTTGGAATAGTTGTCGTTCCTTTAGCAGTTTTTGATTGAACTTCTATCACTTAAGACAGTATCTCATTTCAGTTTAATGAGATATACCCTAAATCTGTTTATTAATGCATTTCCATAAAGAATAGGAATTCTTCTACAGCAACAGAGCATTCCTCAGTAATCACTTTATCAGTTGGACTGTTTAAGTATTTCAGACAACTTTTAGTCACAATAAGAAGAAGACTTACTTTATTCTGAAATGCAGTGAAGAGACTGGAAGGTCTGTCCATCAGAATTACACTTAACAGCTGAATGTTAAGACTCATTAGCAATCTGGAAGACAGAGTTGACAGATTCAAGTTATCAATGCTTCTCTCCTCTGGTGACAGCAAATATGTTAGCTGGGGGGGTTTTGCAGGGTTCAGAGAGACAAATAGTTTGTTTTTATTTTTTCTTAACTTCTCTTTTTAAGCACAACAAGCAATGGGGACTGTCGAGAAAGCTCTGTCTCATTTCAGTGGGCTTACAGGAAATTACAGCTGGCATTATCACGAGGTATGAATTTGCTCCACAGTCATTCTCCCACTAAAGGCCTAAACCAAAGGAGAGTTCTTGACAAACCAGTTTCTGCATCCATTTAAATTTTCTTCATACTTTAAAAAAATCCCGTTAGGGATGAGGATGGAAACTTGAAATTTCATAAAATTTTTGAAAGAACACAAAAGAACAATTAGTTCAGACACTTTGATATTTTTAGTTTGATAATAAGGAAACATTTACTTTAAAATCCTATGTGATCAACGTTATTTTTATTGTAGTCAATACTTCTAAATAAAAAATAAAAAGAAGTGGAAAAACAGAGCTTTTTTTGTATATTTCAACAATTCCAAACTTTTCTTTCCAAATTATTTTCAAGACTCTGAATATATCAAAACCAGCTATTTCTCATGAAAAGTTTTGGCTTTGAAGAACTGCCATTTTTTTTCAATTAAAAACATTTCATGATAATTTAGTTCTATTCCAAAATCCGCTGAAGTCATTACAAACTCCCTTTGATTTTAGAAGTTTTGGACCAGGTCCACAGATGGGATTTATGTGAGCAGGGTAAAAGAAAAAACACCACCATTCCACTGGTCCAGATTTTAAGCTCAGATCTACTCACACAGTTTCCCTTGACTTCAGAGGCAAACACACATAAGGGCAACATTTGGCCCTGAGATGTATTTTCAAAAGTAAATGAAATAGAACCTGAGCGTTACAGCTGAGAAAACAGCTGATTTACTTTTTAAATTATTATTATTAATGACTTATACATTAATGATTACCTTTATTATCACATGAAAAGAGGTTAACAGTCTACAGTGCAGATTATCTTTTTTTATTAAAGTACAGATTTAAATCTAAGCAGTTAATTGATTTCTTGTCCTTGACAGCAGTTTATTAGTCACAACACAATCAGTTTCTGCATAACATAAACATAAGAGAAAGGAATATTTTAAATCTACAAGATCGAGGCACATATTCCTTATAAATTATTTTATGACTAGCACACTCTTATTTTACTTGTCTTTTTCCTGAATTGATGAGGGTAAATCCTCAGCTGTGCTTAGTTTGTTCAAAGTGATGTCATCACTGTCCCAGTCCTGGAATGGGAGGGCCCTGAAAGTGGTCAGTCTCACTGTGAGCACCTGGGCTGTTTTCAAGCTCACATCTCGCTGGGGCTTGGTGGCACATTCTTTGGTAATGCAATAGACCAGCATGGGATCTCTCCTGTCTTCTTGTTAATGCCATTGGCAAGGTGAATAGAAAGGTGTTTAGAGCTCGTTACAGTGTCTTTCACCATCTTAGGTCAAGATATCCTCAGTGAAATCTTCAAGGATGTTTTCTAGTTGCAAAGTAACATGAACAAGCAATGAAGGATGGGGCAAGTCATACAGGTTTGACATAGCAGCAATTACATTGCATATAGGTATATGGAACAGTCGACCATATATATATACAAGTGTACATCTATCTATTAATCTCTACTATGTCATATATGTAATATGTCATACTAAACTTAATTCAGAAATACTATTACATCTACTGTAGTATATGTATGTACATGTATGCAATTACATAAAAAAGGAGAGATTTTGAGGGGACTGCATGTAATGTCACGGCATATCATTAAAGAACACCAAATGTGTATTCAGACTTTAGATGTGCACTGTCACAAGACAAATAGGTTTCCATGTTTCCGTTTTACTCCTTTATATGCATATATATATACACAAAACTAAAATAAGTTTTTGTGTGCTTGAAGTTTGTCACATTTATTCAGCTACAAAAGCTAGTTACCTTCACTAACACACCTTAATTTTTTTGTGTACACGAACATATGCAGCGGTAGATGTAAAAAGCTTTTTTTTTTTTTTAATAGCAAGATATATTGCATACATATGACATCAAAACTCTACATAAAAGCCATTTTAACTTGTGCCTGAGTTTTATTTCTTCTAATAACACTTGTTCCACATTATGACCAAATAGTTCACAAGTAAGTACCTAGGCATGGATTAATCTCATTTAACATTAAACCTCTAAAAGTTCAGAAGTTAGCTCTTGAGGCTCTGTCTTCAGTGAATGGTGGGAGACAGGCAAATCATCCTTGTGTAAGACAAGAATCCAAGATGGGTAGATGAATCACCAGCTGAACATGCCTATTTCTTTCCACTAAAGGACAAAACAAGTAGATTACATTTAGACAATTAAATATTAGACATCTAAAGTCAGCAGTGCTGAATCACACACCAGGAGGTATGCATGGAGAAGCAGAGGAAGGTACCTCGGTACCTGAAACTGAATGGCATAACATGTTGGTCTCCTTGCACATACCTGCAGTTTGGACAGTCTGGTCTTTCACTCATGGGTGGTAAGGGAAGTGATGTCTACAAGGTTTCGAGTGCAGCTAAGGTATTTGTTCAGATGACCTAAATGTTAACTCTGCCCTTTCAGCAAAGTGGGGTACGTGTGGGACATCATGCTACCTGCCAGGTGACAGCGAAGACCTGCTCCAAGGGCTAAGCTGTGGTTTGCCATGGGGTCCCTGCACAGAGCAGGGCTTGGCTGAGCAGCCTCAGGCACACACCACGGAGCTGCTTGATGACAGGAGGACCCACAAGATCAAAATGTGCTCCTCTTTAGTAGCCTTGTTGTGGATGAGCCTGAGGAGGAGTAACCTTGCAGTGACCCTGTACCAAGTGTTTTAACCCTGTATGTTTTCTGGTTAAAGGCTCTGTCTCCTTTTTTTTCCCACTCACTCCTCACCTGCAGGAAGTAAGAGAGGGAGTAGTATTTCTGCATGTTTTGGCCTATCATGCTGTCCTTAACAACACTTTTAAAGCTGATCCCCAAGCTCCTCCACTGAAAAGCAAATGGAATAATGATATTGATGAGCATGGCACATTTTCTTCTTTCTTCAAAGAGTTCCAGATAACATAGAGGTGAGTAAGGCACATAAAAATGGACTGAAAGATTAAAATTGTGACACAAGGAATAAGAAGGCACTCACCCTATGATGTCTCGTATCATGATGCTACTGCCTGGGAACCCAGCTTCATTCTTTCATGTTATGCAAACTGATTGAAACCCTGTTTCAAAGTATAGCTATAGTTCCTGAAATCATACTTGGAATATAAGACAACAAAAGCTTCTCACTTATATAACTGTTAAAACTTTCTATGTACAATAAAAAGCTGTAATTCACTCTTTGAGAGTCAGGAATGCCGTAAACCTCCAGAGTTGTGTTAACATAATTAATCACCAGAGCCACAAAATTAATTGCTTTGTATTATCATGATCTTTGTCTGTTGTTTTATCATACACATTTAAAACATTTCTACCTTGAGATGCTCTCTAAGACATGTTATCTTAGTGTTGTCAGAGTTTATTTAATGTCAGTCAAAGTTTACGCTTTCTCTCAAAACTAAACAGTTATTATGGGGCTGGAGTAAAAATTAGTGTGACCACGTAAACTGTGGGTGAAATGGTGCTCCTAAATATTCAGCAGTCAAGCACCTGACACCAGGCTTCCAGGTTACCACATCAGATATCCTTCTCTGTTTCTACTCCTACCTGTTTGGAGTAATGCACCTCAGCTTTAAAGATGTAAGTGCGGGTGCAATGTGACTATTTCCCAACTGGTAAACAGAAATACGTGCTACATAGCTTGATCTCATCTAATTTTAGTAAATAAACATGTAAGTTAAGAATATGTTTTCTCCTCCACAACTCCATAGAAAGAGAGAAAGGTTTTTCCTTAGGGTAATTAATCCATATAATTGCTTTTAACAAATGCCTCTTAGTCCTGATATCCAGCCCCTTGTGAATCAAGTCCTAATACAACTCACTCAACTGAACTTTTCAATGGCCTTGCCACTCTTTCAGGTAGAGATGGTATCATTCAGGCATTTTGGCAAGAGGTTGGGAAAGAACCAGCTCAGGTGACCCAGGTGGGAGGCTGCTGCTGAGCCTCTTGGTATCCAAAAGGGACTGCTGCCCGATTTTCTCTGTGAAGGAGTAGGGCAGCATGGCTTGCTCCATTTACCCAAAATATTGTGTTTACCTGTTCCCAGTCAGCTGTAGGCAGACAGGGTAGCTCTGCTGGCTGCGAGCTGCTTCCATCCCAGGCTGTGCCAAGAGGCACCGGGAGAGTAATCTGCTTTTGCCCTCAACCCCCACTTCTCTCACATAGGGTTGGGCATCGTCTGGCCATAATAAAGACTTCAGCTAACTCATCTTTGAAGTGGGAAGTTGAGTCACGCTGTCTGTGAAATCCTCATTTTTCATCATTATGAAAATGCATCCCAGTGCCAGGGTATCCCGTTGTTTATTCCCTGTTCTGGCATGGCCGTGCAGGGGGGTGGATGCCAATCACAAAGCAATCTGAAAGAGGCAGACAAACACAGTAGATGAGACTGGTTGGGAGGTATAGACTAGACACCTCCCTCAGAAAGGGCCAGCGTGTTGCCAGTATGACTGGGAGCCCTTGGAGGCTTCAGAAATGTGCCCTTCAGTATCTTAGCTTACGAGTCAGTTATATGGGAAAACAATACATAGTTTTACTATGCCCAGCAACACAGCTCCTGCCTCAAGCAGAATTAGATGGGCTTGCTTTTTGAAAATAATGGGGGAAGACACTTTGAACTAAGAGATTGATTCATGCATTTGCAGTTATGTAAAATGCATATTTTTGCCAGAGTATCTCATTATGCATCCACTGTTTTGGCGTGCCAAAGTGATGAGCATGCCAGTTAACCACATAATTATGAAGAGGATGCAAATAGGACTGTCTCTTGTACCCTTTTCTTCTTTTAGACTGGTAAGTGAAATGCCACCTCCACCATAGTATATGTAATTTGTGGAATTAAATCAAGATTTCACGCAGAACTTCTTGCACCTACTGTCAGTGAAAAATTCTGTTAATAAATTATTTCCTTTGCTGGCAATAAGTCATTGTATATTTCATTTATTACTAATTCTCTGTCTGAAATTAAGATTTCAGTAACTTTTTAATGCAAATACTTCCATCAAGTTATTACATTGTCAAAATCTTGCACCGAAATAAATTCTTCCTTTCTCTCTTTATGAGAACTACACAAGGCTGTTGAAAAAGTGAATGGCATACCTTAATGGTGGTGAAAGTTCCCTTTTACTTAGATCAGCTACATTTGAGTTATACAGAGTTCACATTTTCAAGCATTTCTGCAACCCCACTTAATTTGAAACAAGAGCTGAGATTCTTCTTTAAGTACAATACTTCCAGGAGGTATTTCTCTCCAAGTTGTCTCTAGAACTGGAAAATATATACTAATATAATAATGCAGCCCTGCTTGTAAGCTAATAATATTCGTTTAGAGGCAGGCTGAATTAGTATGGGTGCCTGTTCCTATTCTCTATGCTAGTTCACTTAGGTAGCTATTAAGTCTCAAGAGTACATGTTCTCAAGATCTCAGGACATGACATTTGGTGGGAACTGAATCTCTGAAATGTAGTCATTGAGCATTAGAGATACACCTGAAAAGTAACTAGAATAGATCCTTGATTAATTTGCAATATTATATTTTTAAGTATAGAAAGAAAAATACATACCACTATGATTTGGGGAATAGAAATATATAAATCGTTTTATTTATAACATGCTATCATTAAGGACTATGTGGTGCTCTGTTGTGTTTTGTGGTGCTACAGAAATAATTGTAGCTATATTTATATAGCAATTCTTCCACATATATGTAAGGTGATGAGCTTTCCTAAAGCTTTTGAATAGAGAAAATGTCAAAATTGAGAATGAAATGTTTTAGACATTAATACCTTGAGATTTTAGAATAAAATATATTTTATACTTTTCTCAGGAGGATGGAAAAAAATTGATTTGCTTGAAACAACAGTCTTGTTATGTCCCAGAGGTTCAAAAGTAGTCCAAGTATGGGATCCATCACATACCTATGAGCATCCATATTATGTTTTAAGATACACCACAGTCTGGTTTTGGTCCAGGCTAGTAACCTGTCAGATGGAGCACGGACATGGTTTAGAGGATTGCATGGGACCAGGACTGTTCCCTTAAGGAAACTGTGGATGCAGTTACACTGTTTGGGGGATGGAGGAGCTTTAAGCTAGTGCTTATGAGCCACATCTTGCCACTTGCCCTCAGGACCAGAGAACAGTCCTGTCTCATCTACCTGTACACAGACATAGCCATGGGGCCTCTAACCGTATGAGATGCCCTACAGTGTTCAAAATATCTGCATGTGACTACAAATGCCCCACCTGCAAGAAGCCAGACTGAGCTACCTTGACTATAATGGGAACTTAATCACCAGGCTTCCATGTAAACACCTGTGTGAAGACATCTGCCTTCAGTAATCTGAGTCTGTGACAAGAATCCTGCCCATGGGACTCAAATTAACTGCTTAAACAATGATATTTAGCACCATTCAAACACAGTATATTATCCTGCCTGATCAACAGCTGCTACTGCAGAACAGCACAGATATCCCATATATTCTAGTGCCATGCAGGTGTCTTGGATATCTAGATGCCTTAGGTATCCGAGTCTACCTCAGACAGCACTAGGCAGCTATGTTGAGGCAACTGAATTCTATGTATGGTGATCAAATTCTGAGTCAACGTCTAAAAGAAATCACCTTCATATGACTGTTGGCTCAAGGTACTAAAGTAAAACATTTCAGCTCCAGATCTGCAGAGACTTACTCAAGAGTTCTTTGCATCATAAGTACATGGACTTCCGAGACAGCTGTTTTGTACTATAAATGACACTGCTATCTGCCCACAGATTGATGGTTGCATTGAGGTTGAAGAAAGACCTTTCATTGTTTCCCCTAAGTGATAAAATCCATATTGACTATGCTTTAAAAGAACTGAAAGGCCCAGTCAAAGCTTACCATCTGTGTGGCTCAAACTGTTTAAATATGATTGCAATATTGATATTGCTCTAACCTCTGTTATGCCTCTCTCCACCATCTGCAGAGCTGGAAGAACAGGTTTTCTTTATACTCACCATGACGGACTGCGTGATAGATTGAAGGAAATCATGTTTATATAAATACATAGTGTGTATACAATACATATAAAATAACTTGAACAACTTGTCTGAACACCAAGTGTTCAGGAAAGGACAGTAAGTCACCTCTGTTATCAAAATGCAAACAGAATTCTGTCCAACCAGACCTTTCTGAAACAGGTGGCGTACAATAGTATGTTTGAAGGTTATGTGTTTCTGTCAAACTTAGCTACAATAACTGGTAAGAATAGAAAAGTCTATGTAATCTATGTAATCTAAAAGCCCAAGTAATAATGTTGAACTTCATTATTGATACAGTAAGAAATTGTTAAGAAAAGGACAGGTATTAATTTTATGACTGGTGCTGAAATGGGGAAATATTGTCTATGGGTTACCATAAAATATGCCTTTATCTGTAGAATGGCAACGAAAGAGTTCATACATTCACTTCAGCAACTGTCAGACATATAAACACATAGGGAGATATAAATAAAAGAGAGCACCTCACTGGCATTGGAAAGTATGTCTTAGATGCTGAGAGAAGCTAATCAGTGTCTGAACACAATAACTGAGTCAGCAGTGCTGCATGGAACATCAGGGGCAGTCTTTTGCCTAGGTAACATAATTTTGAAGTTAAACTGTTATTCTAAGGTACTTGCTGGTATTTTTTTTCTCAAAGATGGCATTGTAGGGTGAAGAAGGCATCTGAGAACTACAATGTCTTCCTTTGTCATTTGGCAAAATACTTCAGACCTACGCCACAAGCCGCTGAGATCATTACAGACTTTTGATTGACTCCAGCAGTCTCTGAATCAGAGAAGTCATGTAAGAACAGTGAGAAAGAGGGCAATTAGTGCTAGGCACTGGGTGATGTGACATGATAAAAGAGGAGACAAAATGAGGAGACATAGACAATGCTCATTTCAAACTGCAGGAGAATTTTAAGTAAGAAAGGCTAACTGTAATCCTCAAACTGGGAGTTCACAAGAGCCACAACTCTGAAAAGCACTATGGGATTGACTGTTCACCCAAAAAAGTGGCAATTCAACAGCACATGCACCCTCACAAGCCTGCCAAGCATCCTGGTTCTGACTCAGAACAAAAAATACAATCTAGTGAGTCATCAGCATCACTTCCTTCTGCACAGTTCATTTCCTGAAGAGTTTCCCATCTACTCTTGCTTTCCTGTACGATCTAGCAATGGTATGACTGAAGATCAACATAAAAAATTTCACACTGAGAGAAAAGTAAGAGGGAGAATGGTTCTTCTCGGAGAATGTACAGCGCATTCTATTTACCTATATTTTATGGGAGTGGCAGTAGAAAAGGCAAGTCAATTTATAAATTAGGCCTGTTTTCCTACTGTCATTTTTCAAGTGAATCATCACATTGAGTTGATAGCATTTTCTAATTTAAAAAGTTTAAACATGCAGAAAAATGTACTTTTTCTCTCTTTATCTTATCACGTACATAATCAGCACACTACCACCCTCTTCCACTAAAAATATTCTCCGCCATGCCAACTATGAACATGCCCCAGGCTTATTTCTTAAGAAACATTAAGCATTACCTCATACAGTGCATTGAAAATACATCCAATAACAACACAACATCTAAGAAAAATGCAGAAACCATTATTTGCTGTCAGTGAGGTTAGCAACTAATTTTCATCTTAGTCTCGAAAAAAAAGATGGGTGGTNTCCTGATGCAGATTGCACCATTTAAACTTGATGTTCCTTTCAGCAGGCTTACAAGTGAGACCAGACTGGTCAAGTCAGTTGATTTTATTGTATGTCATTGTCAACACCTAGATTTCAAATCATTATGGCAAACAACAGATAATAAAATCAAAGGTTCATCATGCAATTATTATTCATTAATGCTGGCGCAGCTCTCACGAAGTCAAGAAATGATGAAGACTATGGAAAATTTCAGTGAGTAGGATTTCCCTTTGGCAAGCCAAAGTAATTACTTACCCTGCAGTAACCATGGCTGTTTCAGATGCATTGTCCATCTGCAGCTCACTCTTGGCACACCTGAATTTCACATACTTATGCTTGGATTATTTTGGCCAGCTGCATCCAGTGAGCCTGCACCTGCGCCTTAAAGCTCCTCCACCCTTTGCACCAAGACTGAATTTTTTTTTGCTGTTACAGAATTCAGGTGTTATAAAACTCCATGGCAGTGAGGAGAGCTGGTTGGACAACATCTCAGAGAATCCTCACAGTTACTGCAACCATTTTATTCTGCCAAAGGGAAACCCTGGTAATGGAAATTTCCGTAGCTGACATCCTTTCTTGACATCCTTACGTTTTCTGCTACTGTGACTCACAAGCAATGACCTGATGTGTAGGAGGTGAGAGTACTTGGAGACTACCTTGGAGACTACAGGACAGCTCTGTGAACACAAGATTCAGATTTTAATTTTTCAACCAAAGAATAATGTGTAAATCTATGGCCTGATCCCCAGTCTCCTCCAGATTTCAGAGATAGGCACACTTCTCAGGGAAGCCACAGAGGCTGCTGGCACTCTGGTGGTGGCATGATCTCTAGCCTGAATTGGTAGATCTAATCTGGTTAGCTCATAACAAACTTAATGTAATTAGACACCCACTTGAATAGCCTCTGGCTAACTGTCTGACTTTCCGTCCTATCTGTGAAACTGGCAAACAATATTGGGGAAACTGAAAACTTTGGTCCTATCATGATTTTAAAAAGAGCTCTGTGTATAGCCAGAATATGCAATCTGGCTTCATTGTGTCAGGGTCAGGTTTTGAAAGAATAATAATCAAATAAGTAGTCGGGTGCAAAAGTAAGGATGAGACTATGGTATGTAAAGGCTCTAATGTGAGACATAAACATGATTCCATCCTTATGGAATTCAGTGGCCTTACCGTGCCAGCATTTTCCTATTTCATGGGCAAAGGAAAAGATAAAAACGCAGGAGTTTCATAATAGTTTCTTAACAGTATCTGTTTTAGAGGTTAGTATTACATTTGTCAGCATCCAACGCATGTTTCTCACCAGCTTCAGTAATCATTTGTTAACCAACTTAGCCACGTGAACTAACTGTATTATGTGAGGATATCCAAGAGTATGCGAGACAAGGTTCTCTCTGCATCATCTCTAGGAATTCCTTACTATCTCCACCTGAAGAAAACAGTCCTGAGAAATTTGCTATTTGTCTTGCCAAAATGAGGGTTTCAGGAATTCAAACTTCTTTTGAGGCTTATAAAACAATAGTTTAGGGGTTCACAGGACACATCTGCCAAAGGCATTCTCTCAAAAGAGAGATTTGTGGCCCACCAGGCCAAGCACTGCAGGGTGCCTCATGGCCATGTTGGCTTGGACGTCCTCTGCGTCAAGTGGGAACACCACAGCTCCCTTGGAGCTCTAAGGCATACTGTCGTGGTTTAACCCCAGCCAGCAACTCAGCCCCACACAGCTGCTCGCTCACTCCCCTGTGGTGGGATGGGGGAGAGAATTGGAAGGGTAAAAGTGAGAAAACTTGTGGATTGAGATAAAAACAGTTTAATATGTAAAGCAAAAGCTGTGCATGCAAGCAAAGCAAAACAAGGAATTCACTCACCAGTTCCCATCAGCAGGCAGGTGGTCAGCCAGCTCCAGGGCTCCAGCATGCGTAACGGTTACTTGGGAAGATAAATGTCATCACTCCGAACGTCCCTCCCTTCCTTCTTCTCCCCCCCCTCATTTTTATTGCTAAGCATGACATCATATGGTCTCGAATATCCCTTGGGTCAGTTGGGGTCAGCTGTCCCAGCTGTGTCCCCTCCCAACTCCTTGTGACCTCCCCAGCCTACTCGCTGGTGGGGTGAGAAGCAGGAAAGGCCTTGACTCTCTGTAAGCACTGCTCAGCAGTAACGAAAACATCCCTGTGTTATCAGCACTGTTTTCAGTACAAATCCAAAACGTAGTCCCATACTAGCTACTATGAAGAAAATTAACTATCCCAGCCAAAACCAGCACACATACTAATCATTTTTGTGTGCATTTTTTCAGTTCAACATGTCTGATATGAGGACTGCATTACAGCCAGTGGAACAGTGCTTTCTGAGTGTATATGTCTTGCAATGTGGTACATATTCTCTTGGGGATGCTTGGGGCATAATTTTGGAGAACTGTGGAGGACAGAGGGAAATAAATTTGGTGGAGATGCGTCCATATTGACATCAGTGAACTATCCCCCGTACTACTTATCATCTCAGAGGAAATAAGTTGGTTCAGTCCAGAATAGATACTGAAAGTGAATTAACAAATAAATGATATGACCAACCTGGGGAAAAAACTGAAAGGTAAGTTATTTGACAGGGTAGGCATACCGACAAGGTCCTCATTCTGCAGATGTCCCTTGCCATTCCCTACTTCACTGGAGTGGCTGCTCACCACGAAAGACCTCCCCTTCTAAACTTCATCATCACCTCAGTGTTGATGGCCTAGCTCTGAAATTTTTATTTCAGGTGGCTTAGTAGGAAAGGGCCACAGCAGCACTTCTTCATCCTTTTCTAGGGTCTACAAGTATTGCCATCAAAAGCAGGAATTAGTTGAGTGAACCTGGAATATTTCACTGTCATGTTTACAAGATGATAAATGTTTCTTTTTGCAGAGGAGATAATCTCAGCAGGCTGAATTAGGTGCTCCTTTCAGCACTAAGGCTCATTACTGTAGCTGCATACCACAGGTTGCATACAATAGAAGAGACAAGTGCAGCTCAGCAACTATAGCTATATGACCCAGCATTGCAGAGGATGCAAGTGTGAAAGTCTGCCTGGGGTCAAACTCTTCTGTTAGGAGTCCTAAGCAATGTGTTATCAATGCTCCTCTACCAAAAAACCTGCTCTAGGGGCTGACACTGCTGCTGTGACTATTTTTGCCTACAGCTGTCCTTCCAAGTATGAGCCATGAGCTACCTTTTGAGAATTACATGAAGCCTCTCCCTTCCAGAGGCCAAGGAATGCAATCCACCCTTTCAGTCCCTTGAGGAAAAATTCTTTTTCCAACCACAGTCAGGACATTGTGTGAAGGAGGACTTGGCTGCTTTTCTGGTGCCCTGAAACCTTCTTAATAGAAGGCACACGGGAACCTGCTCTGAGCCAAAGCTCACATCAAGACTCCTAAAAAGGACTGGGTCTGTGGCAAACTTTGGAGTGGAACATGGACTCCAGCACTTCTAAACTGAAAGGAAATGTTTGCAGCAATATTCTTCAGCTTCCTATGATCTTTCAGGGAAGGAATGGCAGATGGAACATTATTCTGGAACATGCCTCTCCTGAAGGCCATTGTTTTAGCAACACTGAGGGCAAGAAAGGCATTTCTTGAAATCAGAATACTTTGCTTAGTTATAGAACAATCCTCAATACTGGAAAAAACATTTCCCTGACCTAACATTACAAAAACTGCTTTTGCTGTTTTTGAAGCGATGAACAGAATGCTACGCACTAACACTATCTCTAACTAAACAAACACATAACTAAATATTTACTAAAAAAAAACCAGTTTCCTGCTGCTCAGAAGAGGATTCTGCCAAGGGCTTCTATCTGGCAATCACAGAGTCATAGGCAAGACTCAAGGGAAAGTTGTTCCTGCTCCATCTCTCATAACTTTCAGTGAGGTGTAAGGGCAGTCAGAGTGCAGATGCAGTTTTAAAGGCCAATAATGACAATGGGAGGCCAAGCTCACTCTTTTGGGGAACAGGCCCACCAGAATTAGAACATATATGGATCACTGGAAATCTTCCCTGTTAACACCAAGATTGCCAGAATGTTTATAAGGTAACATATTCTAATGCCTGCTTTTTAAAAAAAACCTCTATCATGTAGTTCTGCCACTGGAAAAAAATAGTATCCCAGGAATGTAAATGCAGTTAAATATGCAAATTTAACTTTACAGTGGATTGGCTCCTGATGTACCTAATGGCACAGACTTCACATTGGAGTACTAACACTTCTTTTTAAATGAAGTGGTGAAAAAATTACAAAAAAGACCTGATAATCAAGTGATCTAAAGTCATAATTTAGTGTTTCTGGTTCTTGGAGTGGAAGTTATAAAGTTGTGTGTTTCTTACATGATGTGTGCAGAAGTTAGGCACCTAGTAATTGCATATGCAACAGCCACCAGTATGATAAACAATACCTCAAACATTAAAAAAGCACAGAGAAATGACTAAACTAAGCAGGTTGGATGTCCCTTTGAAATTCCTCCATAGCCACTGACTCCATAGGCATCTGACTGTACAAGAAACTTAAGCCCTTGCATTGGATTAAGGTCCAGTGTTTGGGTTTAGGTGGACAGGACCACAGCACAGAAACCTTGTATAGCCCTCTCTGAATCTGGTTCTCCTATGAAAAATATAGGACCAAGGCACATAATTTATCTATTTCAGATGAAGGAATTACCTATTTTTTCTTTAAACGGATGACTAATAGTAGCAATATGCAAAACATTTAAAGCACTCATCATACCTCCAGTTCCTACATCTTTATTTATTATATACTCTTCTTTACGTTCCTTACCCCTTACTGTAACTACAGAACAAAGAATTATTCCCACTGAAGAATGGTTAGTGAAGAACAGAAATTATACAGATCTGTATAACTGTGAGTTAGGGAAGCACTATTCCCACAAAATTCACAAAATGGAGGCCACCTAATTAAGCTACTAGTAGGGGGGGTCATAGAACTTTTTTGTACAATGCTTGACTACATATTCCATGTATATAACACAGAGGGACAAAAGCATGAATGGGTTCAAAGTGGGATTAGACAAACATGGCAGAAGAGTTCATCAGTGACTGTTAAGTACAATGATTTGGATACAACTACAAACTCTTCTGATCATAAAAAAAGAGAAAACTATGTTAAGAATAGATACCCTACTCATTTATAGAAACTGTTTCTAAGCAACTGCTCCTGGGTAGTATCAAAGACAGAGTCGGGTATTTGTCTTATTTGGCCTAGCATTTCTTATGCTCTTAGCCCCCTGATGCCACTGACAAAAGTGGATGTGGAAGGAAGGTGTTTATATTATAGTCATACCACGGCATAAACTAATTATTTAGGAAGGTTCCTTGCATTACAACTTCTCTGAACTCTGTTAACAGCTTCTTGCACCCTACATACCTCCCTGATAACCTACAGAACTTCAAACTATTGAATATTTTTTACTGGGGCTCCACGGGTTTTTAGCAGCTGTCTCTAGTTGTGTCACTTGGTCACAGCTGGGGAAAATAATTTGCCTTGTGTCTACCTATTCCTGGGCTGCTATCATGTCAGGGGTGTGTATATGCTATCACAATCTCCTTCCCACAGAAGCTGCTGTCTGTTGTCCCCATTTTGGTTGTTTCTACCACTATGTCTACTAGCTGGAGTTCCTGGTTGGTATGTTTCTGTTGTTTTCCAGCAAGTTTCCTATCAAGGAATCCACTGCTAAATGAAAGAGTTACGGTATCAGCTTAGGAAAGGGAAAATCTGAAAGGGCAGAGGTATATCCAAGACATCTCTTAGCAAAACTCTGGATTCTAGCTCTAGGCTGCTTCCATGAGAATTGTTAATGGTAATATTTGATGTAGCTCATTCAGATATAGGCAAATACAAACTATTTCACTCACTGTTCGTCTGGTTGCTGATCCTGGGTTCTGGGAGAGATATGAAAAGTTGAACCTCACATTTTGTCTTTGAGTAGGATAGGGAATGCCAAGCTCCAAGAGAAATTGTGTGTGGGCTTTTGGGAAGGATTGCTTTTTAATGAACACGTAAAACCACATCTACTGCCAAATGCGCTACAAACACAGAAGAGCAAATTAAAGTTTCTGAAAGAAAACAGTATGAAATTTCTAACAAGTAGAATTAAAATGATCAAAAAAGTCCTGTGGGAATTTCCTGAGGGAACATGGAGACATTGCTTTTGTGGAAGAAATGTTGTTCACAGTCAATGATGATAGAAGCAGTTGATTACAGTACTAGACTGGAGGTACAGTTATATTTACTGTTTGGCTAACTACAGACAGTACGGTCATCCTGTCTACATCCATATGCTTTCTTGTCTTCATTCCTCAACCTTGTATTGATTGAATACAGCTGACAAAAAAAGGTTGTTTGGTAGAAATACTGTGATTAATTATTTTCTTTAACATTTGTATTTCTTATACATTTTCTTTTTAACATTATTTGAATATATATTTTTAAGATGTGTTTCCTTTTCTTATAAAAACTGTTCATAGGAAACACATTTTTCCCAGCTTTATGTGAAATGAAACAATATGAGAGAAAAGGCTCTATTATATATTATACTAAACGTATATATAAGCTCTGCAAAGCTTAAAACTTTCAGTTATAGAGAATACCACTGGCACCCTAATCCAGTCATATGTTTTAAAGTGAGCTCATGATTATGGAATTGTAAAGCCAATAATAAATAACCAATGGTAAAATGAATTAAAATATTTAAGTCATGCATAGGCACAAATGCATCAGAGCTGAGCAGGGCTTGCTGTACTTCAGTTATTGAGAAAAAGGTAGAGCTCAAGAGTTCATTCTTCAGTTTCCCCTGCCCCTTCACAATTACTCATTCATTCAATTGTCAAAGGTAGCACATGGAGACGTCACCCAGAGTGAATTTCTCTGATGTCAGTAAAAATCACAATGTAATGTAAATAATACCTTATCTGTGTTACTAATTGAGGGCCAAATTGAGACCTGAGAGATAGGGAATAGATTGGGAAATAAGGGAATGTTCGATGACAGCAAGAGCAGGAGAATTTGGACCTGGGAGCAAGATTCCTCAAGTGAAGACCTGGAGGCCAAATGCAGCTCGTGATGCCCAGCCAAAGCTCCTGACAAATGAGCCTGCCTGGGGAGTGGCCTCAAATCCAGACGGGGTGAGTGATAAGAGCCCTGGGATCTTACGCATATGCATGAGGCAGGGAGAAGTAGCTGCAAGTAGCAGGTACAAGGGCACAAGCACATCCCACTCCTCCCATTCACGTGTGCTTCTGAGCATACTCCTATTTGGGGTTTGATCTGTCTGCTCTTTGTTATTTTTTTGTCACCTTTCAAAAAGGACTTTGGGGTTTTTTTGTTCCCAACTACTCGTTCTCACTGGAATGTTAAAAGCAAATTCCTTGAAGATGTTTCAATAGTCCTTCACCTCATTTTTTTTAAAAGAAAACAAGATTTCGGCCCTAAAGTATACCAGTGAAGTTAATTCTCTGTGCATCTGATATTTCTGCTTCCTCTTTTCTTAAGCTGGTCCATCCAAAGGAGTGCTTTGGCTTGAATTCTAAAAATGTCATAAAATTTTGCACATAAATAAATGCTTCAAATATAGTTGCGTGTTTGTCAGTTGGTGAATATGTTTTAATGATTGTTATAAAAAGTAGAAAAACAGGACTAGAACAGTCAATAGGGTAAGCGTATATGGTACATTTACATAACATACCTTTTAATAACTAGAATAGGATTATCTGCAATGCCTGTTTGCCCATGATAAGTCACAATGGGTACATTTACACAATCTGCTAGTGAACTTATTCACCAGACTTTTGATGGTCACACTGCTTGAATTTTAGCTCACCCTTTGGCCCTGTCCTTAAGATTGTCTCTCCATGCAGTCTCCGGGATGAGTCTGCTGTAAAAAGGACTGGTGCTAGGCAGCGTTGATGCAAGCCAGACAGCATCACTTGAACTCCAGGTGAGGGCATGGTCCCTGTCTTTCTTTGAGACAGCATCATTTCACACACATGCACAGGTGCTTACACATGAGATTAACACACTCTTATTTTTACCTGGCATTACATGTGTCTTTATTTCAACCTGGTAATTATGGCATTAGGTTGATAGGAAGACAGATGTGGTGTCAGCATAGCAATCAAATTTTATGTACCTTTCTCTGAAGTTGTCCCGTAAGTGTTGAGACACAAGAAGCATAAAGGCTAAAGAAATCTGACCACCTGCCAACCTCTTCTGGGTTAACCTGTGGGGCATTATTTTGACACTTCCCATTAATATGAAAAATGCAGTCAAAGAAATGAAGTTATATCCATTAATATGCCTCTTAATATGTCCCTTAGAACTCACAGAGCAGAGGAAATCCTGTCCCTATTGAGTTCCCCTGCAGAACGTCTTGGGTGATGGGACTCCTAACTCCAACACCTCAGTTCAGAGCCTAAACTTGTGAATGAAGGCCAAAATCTTACTGCTGTCCTTGCAATCAAAGCCTGTCCTGCATAATATACTATCCAATATTATTCCAGCAACATGTTTATGTTGCATATACTTGTAAGGCCCACAGCTTTATTATTCTAGCTGTCATCTTTTTTAAAAATATAGATCTTCTAGTATATTTTTTATGCTACAGTTTCATGATTCATTCCAGCTTGGCTTCGGCACAACATTTTTCCACCCACATAGAAAAGCATGCCAAGCCTCCGAGGTTTTGCAATATTCTTTTGTAGTATTACTTTTATCAGGCAATCAAGTAAATATTAATATAACTTTTTTTTTTTTGAAGGAAAAGCAACTTTTGTTGCCAACTGCACAACTTTCCATCCATGTGATAATATGAAGTATCAACATGTATCTTCTTTGAAAAATTCAACTTATATATTCCCAAACATTTGTAGCTTTAAGCTGCTCATGGGTATGAACTTAATATCACAGGTATTTTTACTTTTTTTCCATATAGATTGTTCATGTTGATCAGGACTCAGCCTGTTCATTTTATTCACATGAGCATTCCCATCTGACTTAGAGTAGGTAAAACCCAGCAACTGTATGAGCACAGTTATGTGCTCTGGTGCAAACACAGTTATGGTGGCATGTAAGTTTTAATGTTATTATAGCTTATTCTAGATCCTTAACGGGCATAACCTGCAGCAGTTTGAGTACTTCCAAAAATGTGATAGCATGTTTAGACTGACATATTTTAGCAGTTTAACAATATAATTAAACCAGACAAACTTTCAGGTCTAAATGTGATGTCAGAGCATAAGAATCTGCCTCATATACCCTTCAAATGATGGGTTTTGGATGACTATTTTGGAGACGGGTGAACACATAGATACATAAGAGATACTGCCCAGTTTCACAATCTTTATGAATGATGAATCACTTTTGCTCACTCACATAGGTGAATAAGTATTGTGGCACTTCACGTGCATACAATCCAAAGTAAAAGTTGCAGACTAGAACCCATAAAATATGTAATATAGCAGATAAGCTTTCCAGTCATGCTGTGAAATAAGATTGTTTATTATTTCCTGTCATATTGCTACATGGTAATTTTCAGTTTATGATCCAGTGGTTCCTGCCCAGCATACTATCTAAGCTTCTTAATCCACAGCTACAGCAATATAGCTACCATGCTTAACCCATGGCTACAGGCTACATAGAAATCTAGTTCCTGGTCATTAACAAACCAGATGAGACACATGTTCCTTATATTAGTTAACAAACACACACACCGAAAAATCTATTTCAGGTTAACTGAAAGGAATTTATTGTATAACTTTCAGTTCAACCACCAAACCCCAAAATCCATTATTTGCACAGTTCTATTTCCAGCACATGTAAATATGGCATTCCTGTTCATTAACAGTACCACAGCCTACCTCTGTCCTTTCTTCCCTGTGAATAGGGCTATTCTTCACACAACCAGCACTTCTTTACCACTTCCATTGCATTCATTATAAGATATTGGGTAGAATTCAGCTTGCCTGAATTTAAGGTATGCAACACAGGTGTCTATATCTGAGCTTGCCCAAGTTCCCATCAGAGACAAGGGAAAGCTCAGATCCAATTCAGTTTCCTAAACATAGATGTCTTATTGATATGTTAGATGCTGTGTTTTGTCACCCTTAGGCTGCTCCAGAAGAGCATGGGTCACCCTAGGTCTTGTGTCTTACCTGCAGGCTTCATGCAGATATCTCATATTCTTGATGGCATCTCAAATGACACTAGAAGGCTGTGCCTAGGCAACCTTCAATCTCTCCGTTAACTTTCATAGAGCTTAACACCTAATGGAGGTGCAGACCTCTACACTGCCGACACCGTAAATTAGGCCGAGCTGAATCCTGCACTCTCAGACTTGAGGGGAACTCATCTGTTTTGGGGCTTGTGGAGACTTCTCTGACTAACCTATCCTAACTTATTTAGGACTATTCTGAATTCAGACAGCCTTCTCATGAGGTGCTTTTTCCTTTGCAATTATACTTAAAATCCTTACACGTACACTGAAGAATCCCCCATCATTTGTAGAGAGAAAGTAAGATTAATTTACATCTTTTGTGCAGCCATTTACATCAATGTAATCCATTACTATCTGCATAATAAAACAACTAACAAAACACAAAGTCAGGAAGATCATCTGCACACACAGTGCTAACTCCACCCCAAGGAAATCAATTAATGCTCAAGTGTCCATAAGAACTTTCTCTAAAAGGAAACATACTTTTTTCAGGATCCTTCAATACTCTTACTACATTTTTAAACACCAGAAAGAGCAAAGTAAACTAAGACATTAAAAAAAAAAAAAAAGAAAGGAAATTAGGTGCTATGGAGAAAACCACAATCAGCACCATCTGTAGCCTAATTATGTTCAACAGTGCATCGGAGAGTACTCACCCACAAGTGATCAAAATAAATGGACATTCCTAAAGGCTCTGAGGGGCTCTAACAACAAAACATCTTTCTAAGACAGTAGACAAAATTTTAAAAGGCACTGTCCCACTCATATTTCAGACAAATGGAATAACTGCAAATTGCAATGAGGTGGTTCTGGACCATTTATTGACTCCTCCCAAAGCTCTGCAGTGAGCCTCTCAAAACCTGAGGTATCTAAGGCTACCTCTGTGTTAGCAAACACAGAGCAATGGGAATAGGTGCTGAAGAATGTTGTCTACACTGCACACATTTCAGGGCTTTGATGTCAGAATAGTTCTAGTTTGGTCCTGTTGACTGAATTTTCATTAGCAATTCGAGGGTGTTAGGTAGTCTTCCAGAGCATATTTTCTAGTTAGTGTCATCCAAAAGGAATCCATCTTGCATGTTTTGAGAGGCTCCATGATGCAAACCAAAGCTTCATTAGCCAGCAGGTCGAGTGAGGTGATTCTGCTCCCCTATTTCACTCTGGTGAGACCCCACCTGCAGTACTGCATCCAGCTCTGGGGTCCTCAGTACAAGAAAGACATGGACCTGTTGGAGAGGGTCCAGAGGAGGGCCACAAAAATCATTAGAGGAGTGGAACACCTCTCCTATGAAGAAAGGCTGAGAGAGTTGGGGTTGTTCAGCCTGGAGAAGAGAAAGCTCTGGGGAGCAGCCGTTCAATAATTACAGGGGGCTTATAATAAAGATGGCGACAGACTTTTCAGTAGGGCCTGTTGCGGTAGGACAAGTGGTAATGGTTTTAAACTAAAAGAGGGTAGATTCAGGCTAGATATAAAGAAGAATTTTTTTATGATGAAGGTGGTGAAACACTGGAACAGGTTGCCCAGAGAGGTGGTAGATGGCCCATCCCTGGAAACATTCAAGGTCAGGTGCTTTGAGAAATCTGATCGTGTTGAAGATGTCCCTGCTCATTGCAGGAGGGTTGGACTAGATAACCTTTAAAGGTCCCTCTCAACCCAAACCATTCTATGATTCTATGATCCTATACTAGGTAGGGACAGTCAGAGATTCCCCTCAAAGTAGCACTCCCAGCCCAGACTAAAACACTAATAAAGACCTGTCCTTAAACAGCTTCTTCTTCTATCTTCTGATTTTGGTAGTATGTTCTGCTTGTGGTTCCTGGGACACCTTTGTACACTGTATACATCCATTAATCTCTGGAGGTATTTCTGTCCTCTAACAGGAGTATTCATTGAGATAGAAAAATTAGAGGTCTGGGCAGATGCAGATATCAGTGTCTTTATATGATATGACTGAGTCCATTTCCCAAATTACAGGTGTACATCAAAGAAGTTATCGTAATTAACATTCTTCATGAGAAGTTCAGCACAGTCTCCAGAAAATGAATTGCCAGCTATGTAATACATTAACTAAACAGGGTTATGGTGAGATTTTTGCACTGCACTTGTTCTATGACTGTACTAATGGCTTCTCATGCCAGGTTTGATTACCTGCCCCCTTTTGCTGGTTCTCTGTATAAAGGAGTGTACATGTATTTTACTGATTTCATATTCACTGTCCTCTTGGCATGCTTCATTCATAGCTTCTTTGCATCTTTACATTTGATGATGTAGTAAATGGAGCAAAAAGGGTTAACCAGTTTCCAATGGGTGCTGTTTAAGAATGGTTGGCCTTCTGAATCATGGATTAGCAAATAATCATTTATTTTAATGATGTAATATTTGTAACTTACAGTAATGTTACTAAAGGGAGGAGTTCTGTGAAAATTGGTTTGAACTGGTCTCTCTGGTTTATGATCCTTCCTGTTCCCCTGCTCATGCATTGACTTAATCTTACTCAGTAAACACATTTGTTTCCTAATTCTCCTTCAGACCCTAATTTGCAAACAGCTCGGACGAATCCTGCTTTCAACCCCAAAAGCATCACAAAAAAAAAAAAAAAGGAGTCTTAGCACTGAAAAGCAAAAGATAGTATCTTAGCACTGGAAAATTATTTACTTCCAGTCATTGCATTCTAACTCAGCATAAGATTAACTCACTAGAGACTGCTGATAAATACATTTGTCTTTCTATGCTTTCATTTGGCTAAGAATCTGGAGTATATCAAGGGTTTCTTTTTAAGGCAGTTCCTACAAGGCAATACTAAATGTTACGTACTGTTATTAGGGTAAAAAAAAAAAAAAATTAGGTTATATTAACATATTTGCTACCAGAAAAATACAATGTTTAAAGCACTTTTAGACATTCAGGTGAAATCTTTTCTGTAGGTGCTAAAAATGACTATTTCATCAGGGCTGCAGACTTTCTCAGGAATACCTTGAATACTTACTGATAAATCCTGAAATGGAATTCTGCTTTTTTTTCCCTATTTCCATCCCTTTTCTACCACAGAGAAGTGAGTAGGAGTAAGGATTATCTTATTGCCTTGTATTCATTCACCCCAGCAATGACCACTGCTGAAAAATAACGATCATCTGTTGTCACACCACAACGTATACCATAACATGTAAAATAAATGGTTACTTTCAAGTATCATATGCCAATTCAGGGAGTATTTCTGTTAATGAAAACTAATAAATATTTACTTTCTAATGATACCATAGTGTGTATCTGATTGTGTGCAATAAAATAAAACATATGTGAAAGACTGGATGCATTCAAGATGGAAAATCATGCTTAGATCGTGGAGTGAACAGGAAGGAGGAAGCCATTATTCTACATGATGGATTGTGATTGTGGATTTGACAGTTGCAGGATGGAGATTCCTGCCAAATGCCAAGCCACCTCCTCTGCATGTGGCTGCAATGTTTCTCAATTTACAAACCACCTTGATTACATAGTCCTGAGCACAGTCCACTGCTGACTCGAATCTGTTATCTGCAATAGAACCACAACATCTTGTCTTAATGTGGCATGAGAGATTTCTTGCTGTTCAGATAAAGTGGACTTTTACAAGAAATTCAGTGATATCAGTACCAGGCCCTTGCCAATGACAAGCAGCAGAGCAGCTTTTTTACTGAGAATCACCATTTATAAATTGTTTTCCCAGCTGAATATTGAATATTATGTGTACTATGCAAAAGAAGGGCAAGTTAACTCAAAAAACAAATGCAATAAGCATACATATAAGATGATGTGAGAACGTTCCCAAACTGTGAAATAACTCAAATTGGATTGGCATGCACTGATGCATAGGTCAATCAAGTCACAGCATGCTTTTCTTTAGTTTAATAGTAGATACTCTCCAAAGGATCATAACATTTTTAGTTGCGCACTGCATAGTCAAACAATATCATAAATGGATTTTTTGTGTGTGTTCTTCAGTTCATATTCTATTCAAACCAATGTAAGGTTTTTCTGTTTTGATGATTTTTTTTTTTTTTTAAGGTTGAATAAGTTCCTGGTGACTTTCTTACTATTGTTAGAAAATGCTTTGGTAAACAGCCGTAGTTATTATCCATTCAGAATATGTTGACCTAGAACTTTTCTGAAGAGTATTCATCATATCCTTAAACACTTAGCTTACTTTTGCATCTTAAAGACAAATGATCTGGGTAGTATCCAGCAGTTTAGTGGTAATGCAGTCCATTGACCCACTACTGACAAAGACCACTGGAATTTCTCATTACTTTCCAACCCTTTTCTCGGTCTTAAAGATGAGAATTGATAGCTGAATGGCTCTCTTGCTGCTGGGACAGAAAGGCTGATTAAAACTGTGAACAGAGTTTGTGTTAAGTGTAATTTCAAAATTTGTTTTGGTGCTGAGTCACAATTAAATCAAACATTTTAGAAATTGCCACAGAATAAAAAGGTTTATATTTTTATCTTAAAAATTAACTTGGAGAGAAATTCTGATTTCAATCCAACCCAAAATTTCTCATTGTTACTAATATCATTTATTCAACTACAGTTACAGATATTTACTTAATTTCATGTCTTGGTTGTGGAAGTCCATAATAAAACACATGCCATAATGTATTAGTTGAAACAGGATTGCAGGATAATGGAAAGATACAGTAAACAGCTGGCTTCTCTAATTAGTATGCCAAATGTTTACGTGCTCCTCTTGTTAAGTACCAAACTGTTTCATCAGAACAAAAACACGAGATACTTTGATCTAGAAAATAAGGTAAGATGTTTCAATGATACACTGCAGCCACAATTCATCCTACCTAACGTTAATCACCTATGTGAGGCATGTAAATTAGGGGGTTAGTCACCTCAGACTCGCTCTAATGTCGCAGGAGGAAGATGGGCACTTTCTCAGGGTGGCGGAGAGACTTGGTGGCTCCACAAGAGCGGAGAGAACCATGGTGGCTGGGCTATAATGCCGGTGCCTCAGCAGTGCAGCTAAAGCTGGCAGGACCACATGCAGGTTCAGGTACTACCTCATACCTCCTGGTTTCCAAAATAAATCAATGAGATATTGTAATTGTTCCTAGTTTGTCATTCAGTTTGGAGAGGGGTTTTTTTTGCTGGGAAACTTAAGAAAAATCTGATTCCATATAAGCTTCTATGTCATTGGAAAGGAGAGTATGTTTGGTCCAGATCATCCCACCAGCTTCAGCTGTGAGTACTGCAAAAGAGCTATATTACCAATTCATACAGGAAAAGGTATGCTTTTATTCTTCAGCAAACTACATTTATGACTTCAGAAATGGCCTTTAACAGAATCTGGAAAGAAGCCAAGTCAACTTGCCCTTTGGCCTGCAGGCAGGTCAAGCAGAAATGATGGTTTTGAGAGACAAAATAAGGGAGATTAGAAGGACACCTGAACTGCAAGATGAATTCAGCAAGAGGCACATAAATCCCTTGGGTGGTCTTCTTTATATTCTCTGAATTATGTTGTTTTCTATTACAGAAATGAACTGAACTCAGAATACATTATTACAAGCCTATGGAAACATCAACATTATGGGATAATGCAGATACACATATCTGTCATCTTGAGCAAAAATAAAGGGAAATGGAATGAGGCTAGTATAGTGTAAGGTATCAAAGGTAAGGATGCCTCTATGACTAAAAGCCTTCTAGATTCCTAGAATCAGGGACCATGGGAAACCCTGTGGGAAAGGAAGTCTGGAGGTCATCTACCACAACCCCCAGCTCAAAATGGAACTATCGCAAATACTGGATCAGCTCAGCAGGGGCCTTTTCCAGCTGAGTGTTGGTGTCCTCCAGGGATGGACATGCCACAACTGCTCTAGTTTTTGTACTGGAACAAGTAACCCAGAGACATAAAAGGTTACCCACATGGTCATTACCTTCAAACAGCTCTGTGCTTTCAAAATCAAAGACTGGTGCAGGATGGAGGAAGAGGTTATTGTCCCTGTATGCATCACCGCTCCATGCAGGAATTTTGAGGTCCCTGGAGGTGGAAGCAGTAAGGAGGGGAAGATGAGAGACTGCCTCCATTCCCCTAGTTCCACTCCCTCTGATCTCAGAGCCTCTTTTCCTCCAAAGCATTCAGCTCCTAGTCACCATATTTCCTCAGAGCCCTCCACCAACTCCCATACATCTGATGTCCTTTTCCTGAGGGGAAACTTCCTCCCCAGCACAATTCCCAGATCTTACACTTTGCTCTCTTAAGTGTCAACTATGTCCTGACTTCTCCTAACCCTCCCTCCACTCTTCTGCAGAAAAATCCCTCCCACTTGAACTTCCCATTTACCCTTTCTCATCCTTCCAGACTAACCCCCAAATTCCCAGCAACGAAAAGCCCCAGTTTTTCCTGTCCATCCAACTCGACTTCTCACCTGTTGTCCCTCACCCAAACTCTCTTGCTCCAAGCTCCCTGGCCCCTGCTAACCCTTCCTATCCCCACACAGACGTGACCTTCCTGTGCTGTTGCCATCTTCTGCTGTCACCACCACTTCAGAGACACAGCTTCCACTGGATATCAAAACCCAGGGCACTCACTGCCTAACCCTTCCTGCTTTCTGGATTTCCCTAGGGTTTCCTCTCTTTGGCAGGGATTTAAAGACCTGACACTCTTCACCAAGAATCCACTTTGGTGTCTGCTTAGTGGGCAAGGAAAAAAGAGTACATCCATGAAAATGACAAAAGACAGAAGCCATATATACAGTAGAATATAACCTTCTTGCCATTGTGAATGGTTTGGAATCTTTGTCTACAAAACAGATCAAACATAATTGAGGTTAAGTGAGAAATATAGGGGTCCAGAAAGACAGGTGGACCTAGAAACAGCAAAATTATATCACTAAAGGAAAGAATTGCTGGGCTGTTGGTTAATGTTGAAAGGAACTCCACGTTAATTATTGTCTTATCAAGGATAACGAAATCTAAAACTAGGTACAGTCATAGCCTGTGTGGCTGGCCATTGGAGTGGAAACCAGAACCTATGTATGAGGCTTTACGTATACAGCATAGGGAAGGTCAGGTGCCCTGAGACAGGATTCAAATCTACATTTTCACCATACTCACCATTCAGGTACTTTCAGCTACTTTACAGCAAATACAGAGATCAAGACATGTCTTACTTTGCATTCACAGACCAGAACCTGTAAGTAGGTGCCTGCATCTCCTTTTTCCAAAAGCATACTTCTGAAATGTGCTGGTGATGGAAATTTTGCTGTCTATGTAATACAAGTAAAGCTGTAGAGGACAAAGTGGGAGATCAGGATTTAATTTCTTCCAGTCTTTCAAATGTTAAATCTCCTACTTGTCTGAGTTGAATTGAAAGGGTGTTGACCAGAAAGCATATAAACAGAATGAGGGAGCTCTGCCCAAACCTACTTTGTGCAGGCTACAGAATAATGTACCTCTGTGAAGGTGCCTGTCCAGTGACATTTGAATTTTCTGCTACACAGTAAAACAACTTCAGGAGGAAGAGTAAAGAGTGTGCATGAAACCCCCTCTAAACAGTGTCACCCCTGGGGAGAATATATTCCTTGGAGGAATGTTGGTTTCAACCCCTTCAGTCAGAGCGAAGTGTTGAATCTGAGTCTAACTTCCTAAGTGAATGGCTTAACCACAGAGTATTGTATGAAAGGTGGGTGGCAGATCCTCCTCCACTGTCTCTTCTAAAAAAGCACCCACAAAACATTTTCCAAGGAGTCTTCTGGGTGTGCGTTTGGTGTTTTTTGAGAATGTCTGCAGGTTTGAGCCCCCCAGGAGACTTCAGCAGAGGAATGCCTGACTTCTTAGGTGGGAGATAGCTATCAGGCTGCTTAAACTGTTCTGGGCAAGTGCCAAAGAAGAACTCTGGACACCCAGAAGAGATGAAGCTCAGACAGGCAGGTGCCTTCAGCAAGAGTCAAATAAAACACCTAAGCACCTATGGTGCAACTGAGGAGAATTTCATCAAAGGAAGAGAAAAGTGCTTTTCCCAGTAACGTTTGCCCCACTAAAGTACTCCCAATTTTCCATTACAAAATTTACTTTGATGCTTAAAATTACACCACTGACACCTTGACTGAACTAAATATGTAGACTGCCATTTCCCAAGTGCATTTGGGATTTACAAAGTAGGTATTCCATTGCCTAAGGCCCCCAAGGATCCCAGTCTTCTAGGCATGCTTAGATCATGTCTAATGCATATCAACAGCACTGGGTTCAGCACAGGGCAGAGCTGCCACGGTCACTTTAATTCAAAAACAGTGGTGTCAGAGAAGCAGTGATGGTGATGGTATCTACTTTTTTGCATACTAGCCTATATCATCAACAGCCTACACAGCCATGGATGACCCAGGTTCATTGAATTCTGGCATCAGACTGCAAGCATGAGAGCAGATAAATCCTTCCCAGTGAAGCCATGGTGTTATCTAGCAAGAGTTTTATAATAAGGCAATTATTGGTTTTTTCATGGTATTCCTAATGAAGTATATTTTGAAGAACTTATGGACATTTTTCCTGTCCCAGCTGATGTCCTGCATGGAACAGTTTGGTCCACAGTCAGGTTAATTAACCTTTTCTGTTCAGTGAGCTTCCCTGCTCTGTAAGAGAATAACTCAGTCTAACGTGTCATATTCCAAATGGATGGGGACTGCACCACAGCCACCTACCCCCTTCTGTGACTAAGATGAATTTAGCCCACTTCCACTGAAAAGGGCAAACGGTGACAGCAGCTGTCTGTTGGGACAAGATGATAACGAAGTGTGAGTAACAAGCCTCCCTTTCACGTAGATATTATGCAGATTATTCTTATTTGGTAACACCCAGCGTTACTGAGAAACTTAAACACATGCTGTTTGGTTAAGTAAACTATGAAAGAACATAGGAACCCAAAGGCACTGTAAAAAAAAAAAAAAGCCCAACTTCATTGCCAGATTGGATTCAAAATTCTGCAAAGCTGGTGAACGTAGGCTGGAGAACACAAAAGACAGCAATGCTATCTGTGACACAAGAAGAAAAATAGGAAACTCAGCACAGGGTTTAAAGATGTCTGTGGAGGTGGGTGAGTCACTGTTGCTCACACTTTGAAGTGAGTGAGACAAGCATGTGCGTCATGTATTATTTCCTCAATCTGCAGAGAACAGGCCATCCCAAGCCATTGATGGAAGCCAAACACTTCAAGCACAAATGAAACGTGACTGGACATGGGTTTCTCTTAGTCAAGCATCCTGGGAGCCTAGAACCACAAGTCAGACTCTGTCAGCAGTTGAAATACCTTTGGTTTACAGGTTAACAACCTGGAGATAAAAATGAACTGTGGCTGAAACTAAGCCTACGTGGGCCTAATGTAACTAGGAGCCAAGTTTCATACCGCTATAGGGCTGATACTACACCCACTGAAGTCAATGATAATCTTTCCATGAATAACAGAGGCAGATNGTACTTTCTTTCTCTTATGTTTGCAGTCTCAAAAACATTTTGCAGCAAGGGCTGTCTCTTTCTACACACTCTATGTGGCATTTAACGCCTCTGGATTACTCTCTTGTTTGGAATTTGAAGCTAGCTAAAAACATCAGGACTGGCATGACATTTCCAGCAGATATGATGTTTATTGTACACAGAGTACCACAGTCTTGTGTAGATCTGAAGACGTAAGTCTATGGCTACCACTAGAAACTCTGTAAGTAAGTGCTACTGGCAGTTTTTAAAACCCCTGTCTAAAAACTTCTTCTTTGAACTAGCACAGTAGTATAAAGCTTGTGAAGACAGCATAGCTGTTGAATGTCTAAGAATTTCATAGGAGTCTACAGGTGCAAGGCTGACTCTATCAGTGAAGATAACTGTTGAGTTGAATAAGTTGGATATTTATGTATCTTTTATTCATATAGTGCTGCTTAAACATGTAGCTCAACATATTACATTAAGAACAGTCTCTAGCGCATACAGGACATGGCAAAAGAAAGCCTTGCATGATCTATATTGTATTGATCTGTACTGATAATTGAGATGGACCCTTCATTTCATCTTTAATTTGCTTACATGAACGTATGCTTGGTTTGTTTTTTTTCCCTTTATGGGAAGCAGCTATGCCTTGCATAGACTGTTAATATTCAACGCTTTAGAAGAGATGCTGACAGACTTAGTTTACATCCTCTGCAGGGTTTGGGTCTTCTTTTTTCTTTTTTTTTTCTGTTCAAGTAAATATATGTTTACTTGAACATGACATGCTGGAAAAGAATTTTATTACAGTTTTGCACCAAAGTCCCACACCATCAAATATGATGCAAACATAAACACTACATGAAAGGATATTAATCTTTATTTAGGCTTAAGTAGACAGTCATGCCCTTTCTAGGCTCTAAGCACCTTATTAATGAATATGATCAAGTAAAATGGTGTTAACACTCAACACGAACCTTTCTCCAGAGTCCTCAAACGTCCTCCAGATCCTGTCAAACTGCTGCCATGTCACAGCATACCTGAAAGGTCACAATTTCAGGAGAAAAGCTACAGGTAACAGCCTGCCGGTCCTTCGTAGTTTTCAGAGCCCTTCCATCTTGAAAACCTGGTGTCTGTCCTAGTGGAACTGCCCATTTTAAGGCTAGAAAAAACTCCCAAAATGATAGACTCTTTCAAAACTTTTGTAAGCCAAATACTTTGTTGTTGCTCTTGGAAGAAAACAAATCCTTGGGCAAGTGAGCATAGAAAATGGGGCTGAACAACCTGTTTAGAAATCCCAACCTGCCTAAACACAGCAAGTTTCAGCTTGACGAAGACTGATTGTGCTGAGGATGGCCTGAAGCCCACATAACACAGCTAACTTCCGTGTCAGTTAGTTAGGAGCTTCAATGAGCTGGGGGAGACGCTTTCATTTAAAGAGAAGGCTTCACTCAGCTGTTTGAATTGGATTTAGTTTTGCTCAAAAAATATAAACAAGAAAAAGAAAAAAAAAAGTGTATTGAAATAACCCGGGTAGCATTTTTTTTCAGTGTTATTGACATCATATCTCTGAGATGCTTGTCAGGACTTTATGGATGCCAATACCTTCCACTGCTTACTCAGAAAGCTCCCAGATGTGGAAAATTTCCTTGAATCTCTCATGGTGGTGGTGGAAAAATGTAGAAGAAAGGAGCAAAGGGGACTGATTCACTAGAGTGTTTTATTCCAAAATGACACATGAATGTAATACTACTGGGATAAATTGAGTCATATGAACAAAAAATTGGGTCAAAGAGGTAGAGGATTTGGCTCAAAATATTTATTAATGTTTTGAGGAAGGGGACGCTGCCTCCTACTACTTCAAAAAAGCATGAAATGTTTTTTATGTAAAACAGTAGTGGCTGCCAATAATTCACCAGGCTGGTTGAAAACACTTTCACATGACTGCAGGTAACCATATGTTATAAACTAGCTGAGACCTGGGAAAACACTCTAGGCAGTGGTAGGCAGACAGGTAAACTTAGCCCCATGCTTTGCTTTTAGAAGTTCCAGTACGTACTGCCACAACCAGTTTTTGTTTTGTTTTTTTTCCCAGAGAGCCAGTCTGTAACCACAGACAAATGTTTTTCTCTGTTGAAACTCGTCCTTATGGCACGACAGCCTGGCTAATTCTTGGTTATACGGTGTACGTAATAAGAATGCTCAAACATAAAAGGGATGAAAGACCAAAGTGGGAGAAATTTTCCCTCAATTTTATTTTCCAGAAAAGCAAAATCTGGCATACCCGGATCTTTTTGTCAGTTCCCAATGCTCAAGCAGTGGAATTGAATAGCAGCCACTGATGCCAGTTAGGTTTCTAAATTTATTTAAGAAATCTTTGTCTTAGGCTTCTCCTTTGTCAATTTTTTCTGACATATTCTTTCTCTCATACTCCAGATTGAACTTGTTCTGATCAATAGCGCATGATATACAGAACCTGTCTTCTAGTTTCTGTTGTCTAGAATCTGTCATCTAGTTTCTGTTTTGTTCACCTTTTGTGACTAACCTTGTAAATCAACCCTTATCTCACTTGTGTAATCGTGCCAATAAAAATTTCAATAAAATGACATTAAAAGGCCTTATGTTCATGTCCTATGACTGCGTGAAAATACTCTAGTTAGCAGTTTAAGGTGAAAAAAAATTTTGTTCTTTGTTACTTGCCCTAAAAATTCATCCTTGACATCTGAAAGTCAAACTGCTCTTTCTCCATACATTTAAACAGCTATAAAAAATCAGCTATGGAAATCTAGGCCCCAGTCCAGCAAAGCACAACTATTTGCTTAACAATGGATGAAATGAGGCTGATCCAGCTCACTTTTCCATGTATGGGATGTGCAAGGCCAGCCAGAGCTAGGCAAGTAAGAAAATTATTTTCATAAGCAGCATAGGTGGGCACAACTGAAGAAAAATATATTCATTTCATATTTATGTATATTTGTGCTCCCATTTTCTATTCAGTCAGGGATCCTCTGCCCTACACAAGCGCTCACCATATCCCAGAGGGGAGTTAGAGCTGCCATTATGGACTGAGCTGGGTATCGCCGACGGGATCACGCTCACACAGAGCTGTTGTTCAGCTACACAGCTGCACCGAAGGAGCTAATAGACTCTTGTTTAGTCGTACTCCAACTATCTTTACTCACGGTGAGTAATTCTTTTGAAGTCAGTGTGTCTACGCAAGTGAGTAATGGCCTCAGGATCTGGCCCTTCAACAGTGTATGACGTGTTATGTTTCAAATGCTTCTGCACTGTTGTTTTTAATACTGCATTGCAATTTACCTACTGGAATTATCTTCTGAATAGCTTCTTTCCATGGATTCCATTATGTATATTCTTTTATTTATTACATTTTCACTTTGATCTGCATGCCAATCAAGATAAGCTCAATAAAGATAGAATTTTAATGAACACAAGGAACTATGTGTAGCTGCAACAGCCAGTTTTACTAGTTTTATGGGTGTGTGCATTTATTTTTACTCGTATAAAATCCAGATTGTAAGGTTGCAGTGTGCAAAGCACACACATATTCATTTAGTTGTTGTAAAGAATGAGATATCTCTATTATTTTCATGACTATCAGAAGTACCTCGTTTTATCTGTTTGATATTTTTTTGTTCAATTATACAGAATTAAAGGAGACTGTTAATAAAAATACTAAATAGAATTATGACAAAGATTAATATCTTCCAGAGAGGACACCAAGGAGTCTTTAACAATGGGGACTGCTAACAGTGAAATATCTACCACCTCACTCCAGATAAGTTATAAATGGATGTTTCCGAGGTCAGGATCAGAGAAACTTAAACCTGTTAAAACCCTTTGCCTGGGGTAGAAAGGGTGGGAAACAAGTAGCAGTTCCTAGGTATCTGTATCTTCTAGTAGAAAAGAAGTGGGACAGGACTGAGGGGAACATATGGTAAACACATATGGAAGGACTAAGATGTAGATGGAGATGTGCAAGCCTTTTGACATCTTGCTTTACTGTTATATATCTTTTGATAAGTAATACATGGGTTACCCAAATAAGGTAATCAACATAAGCTCTTGGAGAGATGTTTCTGTACATGTGTCAAACCCAGTTAGGTTATGATCCAGAGACAGAGGTAGCCTTCCCCAAACCAAGGTCCAGCCATAGAGTTGTTAGGGGGAGAGTTTCTATCACAATAGACAGGGACCAGAAAAAAAGAGCAAGTTCCAATTGAGAGAGAGGATTAAAAAAAAAAAAGAAAAGAGGGGAGGTCTGTGGTAGAAAAGGTCTTGCAAGAGGTTCTAAAACACAGCCTGTCCTGTAACAATGGAAGGTGCTTTAACAGATAACAACCACTAGAGCTGTGTAGGTACATGAAAATAGTCAAAATGTAAGAGTTAGACTTCATTGTCTGTAATGTAACCACATTAATAAAACTGATCATTGCTTCATAATCAAAGTGGTTGTTGCCAAAGGGAAGATGTTTTCACTACAGTCAAGCATGCACTTTGTGTTCCTTTTCATCTTTCTGGCAACATTGAATTACCCCACCATTGAAGCAACTTGTGGGTGTTTGGACTGTGGCACAACATGGACAGCACATTGGACCAAACAGCATTTCCCAGCGCATGCACCCATAGTAGCTATTGCTGAGGCTCCAAAAAAAAGGAACAGGGTTTGACTTGGTGGTGTTCATTATAGTGGAGCCATAATGTTGTGGTGCAATTCATTATAGTAGAGCTATAATGTTTTGGACCTATTCCACAACACATTGATTCTGGCAATGAAGTTGATACCAGTTGCCTGTCCAAGATGTACATTGCAATGCAAAGCAGATTTACGTACAGCCATCCCAGATTGCTTTGTCATTACTAACAGAATTTTGTGCTTGAACAGAGTGTGAACTGCTGACGGACATAGGGAAGATGTGCTTTCCTCCTTTTGGAGGTACCTTGCACCACTGTTGGTGGAGTGCTTTGGATGGAGCCCTGGAGCCTGGCTTCAGCCTTAGCTCCTGGGGTGCAGTCACATGTGTGCTGCACAATTCCAAGAACAGGCACAAGGCAAATATTCACCTAAACATTCACTTCTGCAGAGCACTAAATTGCTAACATAGATGCACTGGTTGGGCACCAACCTACCCATCTGAGTGAAAGCTGCCATGAAAAAAACTCATTCCCCTTCCAAATTCCAGTGACAAATACCTGTATTGGAAGATATTTTTGCTCTTCTTTACCAGAGATTTACTACAGTTTAGCAACTGACAACAAAGAGGAATCAGCATCATGTGTCCACCCAGCCCTCAGTGAAACACCAGTGGGGTATGAAGAATCACCTCAGACTCACCGTCATAATTCTTTGCTGTATATTAGAAGTGTTATGATAAACAAGGTCAGATGCAGCCGTCATCCAAATGAAGAAAGCAAAAGGCAGATTCTCTTTCCGAAATTTACCCTCACCTTCCAGTACTGTCTCAGAAACATGAGGTATCATAGTTCAAAGATCACTAAATTTTAACCAGTTTCAAGAGTTCATCTGACCATCTTCTTGGTGACACAACTAAAGTGCTTCTTGAGAAAATGACACAAGTCCAGCAATGTAGGCAGAGGTTGTAACAGCTCAAGCAATTAGTGCCACAGAGATAATAATAATGTTCAGTGTCCATGGGACAGGGCAAGAGAACACATGGCTCTGCCAGAAGGATCAGGAAAAGGAGGATGGAGTACACAAATGGGGATGAAGGATGAGACACAGTATGCTGTTGCCATAGTGGGAAGAGTATATTATATACGTTAGCCAAGGAGCGAGAAGGTACGCCTGCCTCTCAGTGATGCAGGATGTTTGACTGTTCATCGTTTGTCAGTGCTTTGTCACAGAAATTGTATATGTTCCACTCAGAATGCATGTATGAGAGGTTTTGGTCCTTGCCTTAATCTTTTGCTCAAATTCCCCATCTCCCCTGTCAAGCTCATTCTCTTTTTTTCAGAGTAGGACTCTTCCTCAACATATCCTGAGTGCAACATTGGACTTATCTGGACAGCCAGGGCTTGGCCCATGCTCTGCATTCCTACTGGGACAGCTCTGTCACTACATGTGGGATTTCCAGGTTTTGACAAATATGGACGTACCAGCAAAAGACCTGTCTATACTGGCCATAGCCCTGGAAGAAGACCACTCTTACACCAGCAAATTACTCCAGTGTAGACAGCTTCAAGCACAGAGTACATATCTCTGTATTTTGTTCAGACTTGACAACAGTCTGCCTTGTTTCAGGGAAAGTATTACTTAGATATGACAGTAGTGGAAGAATCTCTGTTAATTTTCAAGCGGAAATTATAAGGTACAAATAATTTCTTTCCCTTTACTCAGGCCTGCGGTATAGCAAGGTTTGATTTTAAATCATTAGCAGAAATCTGTTGCTAAAATTTTGGGATGAACAACTGGATAAAGATCCACACAATAAAAAGAAAAAAAAGAAGGTCTCTTGCTGACTAAGTGAGTTAATACCTTATTTGGTCCTGATGCGACCTTTGGTATAACCTGCACAGTTAAGGCACAGCACAGTATGAATATGGGTTGGATCCCAACCACTGCACTTTCAAGAGCCAGTCCTGCTTCATTGGCTTCAAAGAAACCTGAAGAATGAAACAAGAATATGGTGCCCTACAGGCTGAGTAAACACATAGGAAAGTTGTGCAGGGTTGCAGGTTCCATCAAGGAAAGCCAACAGCAAGAAAAAGGTGTTTGCCCATTACAACGAGGAAAATGAATGGTATATACCAGGCAAACCATTTCACCTCCCTCGCCTCAAAGGGAAAATAACCACAGGAGGTGCATCCTTGGTGTACACACAGCTTCCCAGGTAGGCAGGCTGGAATAACGAGCAGCTCTCCTGAGATCCCTGCAGGTGTGTGAAACTGCACGTGAACTCTTCCCAAGACAGAGTCAAGTTCGGGTTGGTGGAGAGGGAATTAAAGCGGAATCCCTGGTAAAATCTCACTGGGCAGAGGAAACATCCCATGCTGGCCTGCTGATGACATAAAGCCAAAAGGCAAGGCAGCACACATACATAATCTATCAGTGGCTTTGACATGTGTGGGGTGGCTTCGCTGAGGTGACTTCATGCCTCAGAGATCTGCTGAGCTGCGCTGCCAGACAGCCTGCCTCCCTCATCCCCGAGGGCTGCAGCATTTTCTCCACTGCCACATCCCTCTGGGAGCAGGCTTCCCTTTTCAGTCGGGCTGGGAATCCATGGCCCGTGGGCTGGGCTGTGTCTGGAGCTCCGTTCCAGAGGACCTGCAGCAACCCTGGTGGGAGGGAGGCAGGCGGACACAGGTGTCTTGCTACTGCATGGAAGGTGGACACTAATTGTGTTTCTAGTTGTCATAGGAGAAGCCTATCGTGTGCGTCGATGTGCAGCCCACAGGCAATGCACCAAAATCCCAACTAAACTCTAGGTTAAAAAATAATTCCCATCCTGTGACTGCAGAACCTCCTCTGTCCAGGAATCTATAGCAAATGATGCCAACGACTCGCATCAGGTGCAGCAACGTCTGATCCTTCACGTGCCATAAAGTAGACAGTTTATCACCTAACTCTCCACACAACAGAGCCTGCATTATTATTACGATGAGCGTAACCTTGTACTCTGTCAGTGATTAATTTATGTGTGTCTCCTGCTAAAAAATGGATTTTGTAGTGAGTGCTAATGAAGGGACACAACTACTTTCGCTGAAAGAAATGTGGATTTAAGTCAAAACATTTTTAAAATTACTGTCACATTCACAAATTTTTTCTAAAGCAAAACCGTCTCTCCATTTCCGCCACCACAAAAATAAATTAAGCATTTTGGTTTTCTTTTAAGTAGAATACTAAATTCAATTTCAAATCTGCACAGCACATTTTCATTTCAATGAATTCAAGATGATTTCTTGCATGACAACAAAATGTTATCAAGATAACAAGAAAGTCAATTATTCTCACAATCTTGTCTCACTGACTATACTGAGGGCAGCATCCAGAGGTCACTGCCTGTAGGTAAGTAAATTTTTAAAGGGCAAGTGCTCTGAAAAAAAACCCTATTGCAAAATGATGCAAATGAAGCAGATGTGATGCAAATGAACCTCCCTAGTGCCAGTAAAGAAATCCTTTGAGATATATCTTGGAAACTGAAGAAATGGATAAATAAAATATTCAGTCATGTATTTTACAAGTAAATATCAGTATGTACATTAAATAAAAATGTTACAATTGTTCTGAGAGAGAGATTAAAACTTCACCCTCTGTGATTTACTATCTGTGAGGAAACATTAAAGAAGTATTTGCCATCTAACAAACACCTATAACATTATAGTAAAACCCCTTGAAACATAATTCTGATTTAGAAAAGGCCTCTTAAAGCTTCAGTGTGAATATTGATGAAAATTGTCAAGTACTAAGAAAACACTGACATCAGAATTACAAAATCATCTGACTGTGGAAGAAAATAGTAGGGTGCCATGCTAAAAATATACCACCCAAAAACCTTTCCTAATCATCTATTTAAAAACAGATGTTTGATTTCAGGTGCATTTTTATGGGGTGGGTCAATGAATCAAAGCAATATAAGGCTGGAGATGACCTTCAGATGTTGCTGTGTTCCCAGATCATCCCTACAGGCATTTTTCTAGCCCATCCTTAAAAGCCTCCAAAAAAGGAGATTTTCAATTCCCTCAAGTGAATCTGTCTTTTTATGGTAATCTTCTTACTGTAGTAGACTTTTACGTTCCCTCCTCAGTCTTCCCCTTTTAGACCAAGCAATTATCTTTCTATGGCTTTTCTTTTGTATGTCATGTTTTCTAAACCTCTTACCCTGCTTGCTACCTTCACCTGGAGTTTGCCTACATCCTTGTTCAAGTGTAGCGCCCGAAGGTGGGCAGACTCTTCCAGCTGAGGTTTCACCAATGCCAAATAGAGATAAGCAGTCACCTCCCATCTCTTACAGATGACGTTCTTGATCACATCATGCTGAATTCGTCTTGTTCACAACAGCCTCCGATTGCTGACTTGGTTTGTGCTTCACAGTAATCTCCAGATCCTTTCCTGTTGTGCTGCTGTATCTCTCATTATTCTCCATTTTATTTTTGTGTTTTGTTTTTTTTCCCTCTGAACTGCAGTTCTCTGGACTTGCCCCGCTTAGTTTCATTCTGTGGATTTCAGGGAATCCACCCACTTTGACCATTTGATTTCTGAAGCTCTCCTCCAAAGTGCTTGGAGCATCATCCCATCAGTGCCATCTGCAAATTAACTGTGTATGCATGCTCTCTAGCCTGTTGTCTAGAACCTTAATGAAAACCCAGATGAGGGCTGGGACCAGGATGAAAGCCTGCAAGGATCCCACTTTGAGGGACTTCACAATTTTGCAGTGAATCTCATGCTTACTCTTTAAGAAAGATGTTTCAGGCTGTCCTACTTCCCAATTATTTCCTATAGACTGTGGTTCCTTACCTTGCCCATGACATCACGAGAGACACTGTCAGAAAAGTCTCACCAAAATATTTATCTGCTGTTCTGCCACCATTCAGCAGGTCAGTTATCTACTCAAAGAAGGAAAAGGGCACATTAAGGTAATACTTTCACATTGAATCATGTAACAAACCTTATATTCTAAACAAAATTTTGAAGTAAATCAATTTCTAAAACAAATGCCTTTCCTATCAGTGATTTAATAAACCTCCTATGTTTAAAAAATAAAAAATAAAATAAAGACATTCATACTACAGGTATGTATAAATATTTCTGATCAGACAGCAAATGAATAAAACTTATGCTTCACTTATAAACTGTTTGGTTTGGCATTTGCCATATAATGTGTCGGTACAAAGAGAAGGCTAGTCATGCAACATAATTATTTTCCCACTTATTCTTGTGACAAAGTTTCCTGAAAGTGCATTTTCTTTCTTCACTCCCTGTATGTAACTTCAAAATAGTATCTCACGGTCAAAAAACTCTTATGTTGTGTAAATATCTTTTAGGGCATTTGATCTTTCCCCTCTTCTTTCCTCCTCTTCCATTAGCAGTTTTTATTGCAGCTGCTTGAATACAAAGTAATGAAAGCTCACGTTTCTGTTTACACTAGGTCCTTATTGGTACACAGAACAAGAGAGGAAACAAAAAGTCTGGGCATCATTATAGGGATTGTCATCAAACAACCACTGTTTTCTAGTTTGTACTTTAATCAGTGTCTGGAATGACACTTCAGGACCTGGCAGTTAACACATTAAAGGGACTTTCTCAGGGATTCTTTGCAAAATACTATTTTATTTCTGTGCGCAGTGAAAGGCAGCATATTTTAACCTAGCAAATAATTTAAATTAGATAATAACTTATGCTTGTGTATGATGCATGATCAATGAGTGATTTGTGATCGAGTAACAATTTCTGTTCTTTAGACAGGGTATGCGGCTCCGCTCAGTATTACACAGGCATGGGAGGTGAATCAGACTGTTCCTTGCATACCCTAGGAGTCTGTTGGACTTTTCCAGGAGAACAATAGAAAGTCTCCACAGTGGGAATGGTGCTGTTGTATCACAAGAGGGACAAGGATGACAAGAGCAGCCAGGTGGAGTGTGCATCCTTCTTGCGGCTGCAAGGAGCTGCATCTTTCTACATTACTGTACTAGGGCACATGGCAAGAGAAGAAAATAGCCCAACAACAGGTCTCCCTTAAGCCCTTCATTTCTTGCTGAATTCCCTGTACACGGTGACACAGGAGGTACTAAAGTCCAGTGGCTATTTTATCCACTGGTCCTGGAAGGTCTGCAGGCAGCTTTATTGTCACTCTGTGCTCTAAAGAAGGATTTCTCTTCTCCTTCACTTCATCTAATCCATTAAACCAATTCCTGTTTTCCTGTTCAGGGGATGGTCTAGGAGATATACAGAATCTCTGAGATTCAGGCCTAAAATATATTTTCTCTGTTTTTGTTATTATTCTTATCAAACACACTACAGTTAGGCTCATTTGAAAACAAGTAAGTCATCTTGTGTCACCAAGTCTTTGAACCAGTGTACTTGCAGCAGAAATATGATCATCTTTTGGTATATTTATTGCAATCCACACTATTAATATCAACATTTCTGGAAGACTAATTCTAAAAATAGTGTTTTGATCATCCAAACCAGTCAGAGCCAGCCCCTCAGTTCTGGGCTAGCAGTTGCTTACCAAAGTAGCTCCCCTTGCTCATCAATTAACCTCCAGCTTACCGACAGCTCTTTCTTAAGGGACAGTCAACAACATGATGGCAGCTTTTGAAGGCGGCACAGAGCTAAACCAGACTGAGTGAGAGGAACATCAGCATGAAGTTTAGTACAGGCTGTATTTATATCTCAGCTGGGTAAATATTTGTGTGGTTGGCCCAAGCAGAGCCCTATACTGCTGCAGTTACACTATTAGCTAATTAACAGCTAGTGTGGTGATATTAACACTGGCTACAGTGACACCCTTGATTGATACACCCTGAAAATGAAGACATTTACTAGGCTCGTTTTCTAATAATCTTCAGTAACAGCCAACAAAGGCTGTTGATCCGTACTTGTTCTTCTAACTCAGTACATTTTGCAATGTTCAGTAAAAAAACCAAACACCCCAGTAGCAACACCTAAATGCCTTCAAATGTCTACACAAGAACTGAATTGGTCTCATTCAGAATGTGTGAAACCAGCTAAAAACTGGATGCAGTAAAAATACAGAGGAATTTAGAAAACTGGAAAATTTACCTATTTGCAAGGAAAAAGAGTCATATTGAATTGCAGTTTCAGTTGTGTCAAACTCGAAGGATCAAACTGACTATCAGTGCATTATTGATATGCAAACTGACCTATGACAGAAGCATGTAGAACAAAAATTTTATTGATAGAATGTCGGTAATATGCATTAAGAATTGAATAGGACAAGGTTAAGATAGATAGATAGATAGAGGGACAGATCTGGAATGAGGAACAGTCTACCGTGTACAAAGATAAGTGGTAGGGGAAATGTTCTATTTGAATTCGATTAGTACATAAATATTACAGTTTCCATGGTGTTGGTATTTGTCAAACTACTTTCTAAGGAGAAGTTCAAATACTGAATAGTTAAATGACTAAGAATGTCATTTGAATGTTAGTTACTTCAAAAACTTAGTATGTAACAATATCCACCCAAAGCATTTATAAATTCCAAACCACCACAATTATTTTTGAAATTATAACCCCTCCCATGAAATATGTATAAACAGAGCTCTCCCTAGTGAGTGCTTGAAAATCTGGCCCTTTGGCCCCAATATTTGGTTCCTCGGTTAGTTAATTAATAGGCTTTTTCCAGAAAATAAGTTTCATACAAATCCAAACAATGGACAAATTCATGGAAAACGTGAACAGCTCATAGGCAAATCATGAACAGAAGAAACAGTTGGAGTTCTTCAAACAACTTGATAGATCAGAAGACCTCTTATTTTGCTTAGTACCAGAAAGAATGGGGTCCTAGTACATCTGAGAGGCAGTGTGGTAAAAAACCTGTAGATGGTTAATGTAATTCTAGAGAGGAAATGACAGTGAAGTATTGCAATCATTTAGTCTCTCTCTATTCCTGGCATTCCTGTTAAATTTAACCTGGTTTTCCTAATTCCCCATACTATAGAAACTGTAGTTTGTTGAAATGCATTACTATACAAGTGGGGTCTGCAGTTGTTACTCTCTAATTACTACATGAAGTACTAAAGAAATCATTACAGAGAGAGCAAGGAACATGTTTAAGGATCTTTAAAAACCCCATTGCACCACATCTATATTTTTAGACACCTAAGTACTTATGAAAAGCTAACTCTTTGCATATGCATAATTTCAAGCCCACTGATAGCTCATCGCAGTTAAAGGATACCGTTCACACACTTGAAATTGCACATGTTCCTGAGCGCTTTGCAGAATAAGGGTCTACTTTATCTGTCAAGTGGAAGTACAAACAGCTGGAAACTCTTTATTAAGCAGCCGGAAGGGAGGGAAAAAAAATGAGAATTTAATAAATCATAAACATGTTCTGATGACTGGTTTTGCATGAAAAATTCAAGCAAACTCCAAACATTTTTGGAATGAAGTCTCAAAAGAACATCAATGTATTCTGAGTAATAAAAACCCAACCTTGTGCTCATATATTTCATTTACCCACTTGCTGGCTTCATCCTGCACTTTTGAATTAGACAAACTCTTATTAAAACTAATGGCAGTTTTGCCTAAACATGCACCTGCAGGATCAGGCTTCAATTGCTGAAACTTACATTTACTCCCTGAAACTACCAGCAGATCAGCATGTTGATAAGCACTGAATACATTACCGCAGGAGAACATACAAAGCTGCGTTTGAACAGGTGACATTTCCTTTTCAAGGCAGACCTGTTCAAAAGTTTAGCATTAATCATTTCCAAGCAGGCATAACAGAATTATCTACTATATCTGTCAACTTTCTGCTTCTTATAAAGGTAAACTTCTTCAACCTGTAGAAAGCGATGTCAAAAACAATAAAACGGGGCCACTGATTAACTACTCAGTGCAATTTAACAGCAGCATCAGAACTTGCTCCATCAACAGTTGCTACATGTCAGCAATATATATGTGTATGTATGTATACATATTTATATATCGCTTGAAGTAAGAGACAATATTTGGTTTGGTTGCCTCAGGCTCAGTTTTGCAGAGCACTACAGTCACAATTGACTTTTCACATATGAGTGAATACACTCAACACACCGGACTGGACTAGCAATCAATATCCATGTATGCTGCAAGAGGATGCAACGGATGCACCTGCATCCTATTTTGAAGGGCCTCCATGGGCTTTGTTTCAAGTGCTTGAACTGCTACAAACCATTGTTTGCAAAAAACAAAAGGGAAAAGCACTTGCATACTTCTAACAGTACCTGTAGTACTCCAGAAGCACCTGCGAGCACCCACAGGGTTGCCATTGCGGCTGGGAAAGAGGGTTGTCCCCTACAGCAGCAGTTCCTTTTGCCGTGGCATGCCTGGCAAAGCTGCCTGGTGTGCTGCGGGGTGCATAGCAAGGCTGTGAACTGAGAGGGAGTCTCTTGGACTCTGCAAAGTGGATTTCATCCACAGCTGGGGCTGTGCTTGCAGATTTTACTACTTGTGCAGCCTAGATGCACTTACACTAATGAATGACACTTGCGTGGGACTATTCTCCAGCATCAAAACTGGCCAACTCACAGTGTACCATGCCGTTAGTATTAAACTCTCTTACTCCCCCAAACAGGGTGGCCACACTCACATGGCCACCTGGGAACAGCCCCTGGCCTCTGCTAAGTCCCCAGTCATGCCTGCAAATTGTTTCAGGGAATGCTTGATGGCCCAGGCCAAAAGCATGTTAGTGACCACTCTGATGACTTAAGTTCCAGTGCCCTGGCACTGTTTAATTTACTAGTGGAGAGGCAGACTCAGTGCCTGTGGTCTTATGAGCAGCCTCAGGCAGCATCTCAGAGTGAATGTAGAAATATTCCCTGAGGCTATTGATGGGACAAGTAACTCCTTGATCTGAGCAAGATTATCGACATCTGGCCTATAATTAACACCACTGTCCAAGCTGGCAATACACTGATACAGTAATACTTAGCATTGTTGTTGCTTGCTCTGTTTTGATTAATGAGTGTGCATTTAACTAAACAGTATACATTAACTATTATTAACAGCACATTAATTGTTAACTACACATTACCTAGGGAACTTATTAGATAATTGCCTCTCTGTTAATACATTAATCAGTATGCCTATAGATTAAATTATTTGAAAAAAACTCATCTGTGTATCAGAAATACATTTATTAAATTATTACTCTGTGAGGATACTGATTAAGAATTCTAAGCATTTTAATTCCTTTCCTAGTGGGATATTTTTACTAATCTGGCTGTGGAAATACCATTCTACTTGTATGATCACCAAACAGCTACCACATTCCTATAACCTCAGATCTTATCATCATCTCTACAAACTTTGCAGCACCAATTATCAAAGTTTACTCATCAAGAAGCTCCCATTCCACAATAAAAAATAATTTCAGTGCCAGAGTAATACCTGAATAAGTCTTCCTGATAACCCCAAACCTGGGAGTTTTGATTTGGAACGAGACTCTTAGGTTTCCAACTCTATTTTTCAACAGGAGGTTAAGCAAAACCGAGTATGTACCCAGATGCTACTGCCATAGGCACTAACTTGAAAGACCGAGCTAGATCATGGATGGAGAAGGCCTTGTGTTTGTTGGTGCAGGGTTGAACGTGCTGAACTCTCTCCAAAGACGAGTAACTTGGACCAGGACTAGGAGAAGCCTGCAATGTGGGGCTTAACCAGCATGTGAGCACCTACATCCACACCTGCTTTCCTGCAACTTCTCAGTACCACCACACGCACCTCACTTTCACAAATTCTTGCCTTTTTGACTCAGGAAGTTCCCCACACACCTAGAATTGTGCCTCAGACATACTTCCCCTGTGACAGAGCTGAAAAGCTTGGCCCCTGCTCAAGCCTCAGCCTCAGTGGGATCCACAGCCTGAGGAACTTTGGTCCATTGGTCTTTCCTAAGGCATCCTACACACTGTCTGGATCCATCTGCCTCCATAAAACAGAGTGGCTCATACCACTTTTTGCAAAACATAGCCAAAGGAATTGCTGCCAATAACCGCGTTGTATACAACAATTTAGTGGCTAGGTTGTTTGTGAAGTATGGGTGATATGGAGCCTATGGTAGTTTCCCATCTGGAAAGGTTCAGCTATCCATCTTCCAAGTCCCCAGGGAGTGCTCCAGCCACTGCTGTGTTGAAGTTGCCAGGCTGTACAAAAAAACAAACACAGGGACCTAGAGAAAGAGAAAGCAAGAAGGGGTATGACTCTGCATCCATCGCCAAGGAGAAGAGTCGTAGGTGTCGGTCCCTGTTCCAAGAGTTGTTTGCATATTTTGTCTAATGATTACTTTGTGTAAACAGTCCTCATATGAGGGAAGGGAACCTCTGGGGCCGATCCAAAGCCCGTTGAAGTCAATGGAAATCAAAGCCAAGTGAAGTCAATAGAAAGTTTTCCACAGATTTCAGTAGACTTTGGATCACTTGGGGAATACTTCTTGGGTGGTAAAGGCTCCATGCCAATGCACTGAAGGCATGCACCGATTGCATACTAACACACACGTTGTTGTGGCTTATTGCTATATTGGAACCAGCCTTTGAAAACTATCATAATATCCTAAGGCAAAATAGAGAGTCAATTAGTCAAAATGTTGGTCTTGAATGTTTAAAGGCCCAGTCATGGGCTCCTTAGGCTAAGTTCCCACTGCCTGCAATGAGAACTCTCTCTGAGGAGGACAGGCAGAGTCAAGCTCTGAGACTCACATTTGCAGGGTATTTTGATGCCCTTGGCACAGCCACGACTGCAGTTTAATGCAGAGATAGCCAACCTGACTTGAAACTATGTAATGTGGGTAGCCTACACAATTTAGCCGTATTAGCATAGCACTTCATATGGGTTCATTAGCCCTGCCAAAAGGCAGAGTTCATTAGCCTGAGGAGAAAGCTGCACGAAGATAGACTACTTCCGACTCATTTAGAAGGAGCTTTGCAAAGCAGTGCTTTGTGCCATGCAGACATGCTAACTATCCTATTCCAAACATTGCACAATTTCCGATTCTGCGGCAGCTATGGCAATTGTGCAGGTACTGTGGACACACTTGCCATCTCCATGGAAGGGTCTGTCATGCAGTTTGGTATTTCAGTTACCAGATCGCACACACTGAGGCTTCCCTGTGACCAGGCAAATCAGTCCCAGGTTAAAGTTTGGCATGCAAAATTTTAGCAAAGAGATTTTAATTGCTTTCTCTTTCCAGAAAAAAACACAGTCAGTTCTCTTAGTGATTTCAGCAGTGCAAGGCTTAGATTCCTGGTGACAATTTCCAGCACAAACCAGCATAGTGTCATCACCAAGCCTTGACCATGTCCCTCATTCCTGCCTGCAGTGACCATTTCTCTAAGGCTTGATGGATAGCCTTCTCACACCCAAGGATTACAGTTCAGATTCCTTTTTCTAAGGACACAACTTCCGTTAAAACTGTTTCCCTGGCAACTCTGCAAGTCTAATTTGCCCAGTGCAAATTTAAGCTCTGTTTATTAATTTGCACAGGGTTCCGGTTAAATACAAGCCACTTCAGTATCCTGACTGTATTAACACCTAAAACTTTACTCCAGGAATAAATTCAGATACAGTACATGATTCTGCAATCCACTTTATGCACTATTTATACTTTGGTGACTTGATGAATATTGTGCTGGATCTACTGATCTCTTTGGCTTAGGATCTCCTCATGGCAAGTGTTATGGTCTCAGTCCCAGAAGATGTGCAATCTGTGAGCGACCTAAATGAGAACTGAACTTGCTCAACTGAGAACCCATAAATGGAGATAAGACCTTTGTCCCATAGAGCTAAGAGAGAATTTAAACACAACCAGACACCTGCCATGTTTCTCAAGTGAGTTGCCACATTGTGGGCATTCATTACCAGCTGGTGAGGGGCAAGAAAAGGAGAAGCAGCGTTTGATTTGGTGTGATCCACCTTGGTTTTAGGAGCATCTCTGTGGCAATCAATTTCATACTAATTGCCTGTCCTAGGCACGTGACACCATGCATCTGTACCCAGCAGGCAATGCAAAGGGTGTTTCTGTACAGCCACCCCAGACTATTTTGAGGTTGTTGGCAGAATCATGTGCTTGTGCAGAATGCAAACTGCTGGAGGACATAGGGAAGATGTGCCTTCCTCCTTTTGGAGGTACCTTGCACTGACACTGCCAGTGGGTTGCTCTCCTGTGTGTGCTGCATGACTCCAATTACAGGCACAAGACAAATTTGCACCTCAGCAATAATGTCTCCAGAGCACTAAGTAGCTAAAGTAGATAGACCCACGGAGTGCAGCAAGCACCTCCTTGTATAGACCACCAGAAGCTACCAAGGAGGCAACTGCAAGGAGGCAGTAAGGCCCTTGGCAAGTTCTGGCTGTAAATTTGATTTCATGTCATGGTAATGAAAGAGTCATCCAGTGCTATGGTGACATCCCAATGCAAAGTCAGTTCTTGACTACTCCTGCTGAAAGTCATGTTTCAAAATCCACTCAGCCAGTTGCATTTAGAAAAATAGCTTCTCAAAACAACAAAGTGATGTTCAAACTTAGAGAGGGGTAAAGAATGGAGCTGTCTCCATAACGTAGATGTAGCTCTGTACTCAGGAGGGAACTGTGCATTAGTTATGATGAAAAATCTGGATATTTAGAACTGTGAAAGCAAATGAGGGTTTCAACCAGCATTTACAGCACTTGGAATTTTTATCATCTAAAACTTTACAAGAGCCCTCAATGGGCAAACATACTGTGTGCTTGTTGTACAGTCATATGCCCAGTAGGCTGAATAAGTTCAAAGAAATTTATTTTGCTGCTTGCTAAAAAGCCTTTTTAACATTATACACCTTCAGAAATATTATGTTACCTGGTGCCAAGAGTCTGTATTTTTAAAATTCCCTACTTCAGCCTGAGTTCTGAACCCACTAAACTCAGTAAGAATTTTGACATTGACTTAAAAGAGTGAAAGATCAAACAATTATCTGACAGACTGTAACAAGACTCAGAAATAATTAGGGAGTTTTGAAGCTATCCTTGCTTTTAAATAAGAAATGTATTCATAAATGTATTTTGGAAATATTAGTTTAAATTTAGAAATGGGAAGATTTAGCATTAAGGCAGATGTTTGACTCAAGTTTTTGGTCTTGTTTCATATATTTTGCACATTTTTGACATCTCTTCTTATCTAAATAAGACTAAGGGAAGCCAGAATGACAGTTAGGTTGGAACTAATGTAATATTTTATGTTTTTGTTAGTCAGGGATAGTATGTCACATAGAAGTACACTTTAATGGTCCTTTTCAGATCCTTTCTTCCTGCCCCCAAAATTCATCCTGATTCACTGAAGACATCATGAGAATATCATTTCACTGAACTGTGTGGCCTGCACTAAGACTTTTGGTATCTCTACAGTTACAGCTTGAAAGCTCTTCAGTGAACCAGCAATTGAAAATTATTTCCAAAATAGAATTTATCAAAATAAAAACATGTGGATGCATACACAGGTCCCAAGTCATTGATTTCTGCTGAGACATATTGTCAAAACACAGTGTTTATTAATAGTGCAACTTGCAGCTGTATACAACAAAGCAACCATTTTTGTTATTCTCAGGCCATCAGAAAATTTGTGGAAAAAAGCAGCCACAGCCTGGCCCAAACCACCACTCTAGAAAAGGCCAATCTGTTCTTAGATTCAGCTGCCTCCCATACTCACATCAGTCTCCTCAAGCTGAGTAGTTGCTGGTCCCTATTGTGGATATGTCCACGTCACAGCCTCCTGAGCAGCCAGCTGCCTAGACATGGTCTTGCCCAGGTCGTGCAGATGTGGGAGACCAGGTGTCTCTGTCCCTCAGGAACCATATGACCAGGAAGTAAGGAAACACACGTGTTAGTGGGAGAACCTTGTGTCTGTGCAGGTATACATGCATGTGTGCTTTACTCTTAAATGACAGGATGTTAGCATCTCTTTAAAAAAATCAAGAAACCCTTGGGCACTCCTTGAGCATGTCCTGTATTCTTCATGTGGGCTAAAGGTTTTAAAAGTGTTACTAGCTCTCCCAGCAACACAGAATACCTGAGCTTTTCTAAATTGTGCTGTTATTCTTGTCAGATCTACACGTAAGTCCTATCTTTTTTACATTTAATTTGTTTAGTACCTAGATAACAAAAGCCCTTTTCCTACCACTGTGTGCAGCCACAAAAACTAGAATAAATAATAAGATAGTAGGAAAATGTTGGATTGTGTTTCATAGTTTGTAAAAGACAAACTGACATGTCTTATTATTGTACAGGACAAGCAAATTTATATTTTGTAGATATTTTCAGGAGCCCATCACCACAGTACCACATTGCTGCATAAGAGTATCTACTTTTAGTGCTTAAAAGTGAAATTAAAACATGGAATTGGTCAAGGTGTCACATTTCACGTACTTATTTCTGGAAAAGGTTCAGACAGATCTGCATCAAGCACGTAGTTATAAAAGACTACACGTCAGTTTTCCAACGTTTGAAGTCACAGGAAAACTTGGCGTTCAACAGACCCCCAAAACTTGTGCCCTGTGGATGTACTGTTTAGCAGAATCATTTAAATAAACTGCATTTTATCTTTTGATAAATTCACTGATCAGTTTTTTCTTTCAGTTTTGACTGCGAATCATAGTCTGATGGCTAACCTTGATGACACCTCTGCCATGACTGCCTAAAGGCATCCGATAGAAGGACCCAGGCAAATCTGACCCTATGCAAAGCTTGAACACGAAGCAATTTGGAAATGCAGATGACAGAGACACAAGCCAAGCATTCATGGATGAGCCCACCAGAAATGAATGAGCTGAAAGACTCCATTTGGTTCCTTTTTGTCATGACTGAGTTGGCAAAGTAAGAAGAAAACCAAGAAGTCTAAATAAAGTAATAACATGGTTTTGAAGGTTTTCTTCCCACTCCCCCCGCCCCAAGGATAAAGTGTATAATTTTTGTTAACAAAATAAAAATTCTATTAAATACATTGCCTCCTGCATAGGAGAACTGACTTTTGGTGAGGAGAAAAGTGTCAATGAGTAAGGCCCAAGATTCTGCAGTCAAAAGTTAAAGGCTTTTTTTTTTTTTTTTTTCATTTGATTCCAGCTGTCAGACCAATTTAATTACCTGGTAACCCCAACTATTTCCCTTCTTGTAAGGAAAGGGACCAGTAAGAAGATGTGGCTTTGTGTCTCACAGAGAACTTGGACAAGCAGCAGGGAAGCAGAAGACAAGGACTTTGATATTTCTTTCCCTCCCCAGTAAATCAGTGCTACTGTTCAGGAGTGAGAACTTGAGCTGCATGCACCAGTGAGTCAGGTGGAGGGAAACAAGGGGCTGAGACTTAATCTGTTGTGCGGGCCTTTGGGGAGGGCAAACCATTGCAAGCTGAGTGGGTCCCTACTATAAGTAATCAGGTTTTAGTGAAACCAATGAATAGAAGGACTTTCTTCAGGTGCTGTCCACATTCCACAAAAACATTAAAGCAATGGTTCAGTTTCAGCTTGTTAAAAACAAAAATTGCCTCGGGTTTAGCTCAGTTCCCTGTGTAGATAATTGTAGATAATTTCTGGCGCTTTTTTGCAATATTCAGTGTAATCCCTGGCAGTTCATTCAAAACTCTGTGTAACCACTCATCTATAAAAACTGGAATACACAGTCAGTTCACTGGTGTCCAGCAAGCTATGCAGCTCGGAGCAAGAATGTCCTATCTATCAGGTGGGAAGACCTACCACATAGCTCTCTGGCCCCCACTGTGTTGGCTAAAACTCCACTGACCATGCTCAGACACTTGGCTCCTATGTTGTGCCTGCAGTGACACCTAATTTTAGGCCTCTACAACCTGGAGCTGAATCCCACCCCTTCAAACTGTCATTTAGGGCTCAGTTCAGTTGCCCGGACTCTGGTCTCCAGGGATTTCCAAGGTGCTGTGAGGTATCTCACATGGCCTCTAAAACATCCCAGCACTCCTGTGCCCTATTGGCCACCCCCATGCAACTGTGCTGGCTATCCTGAGGAGTCCAATGGCACCTCATGTCTAGTGCTCATCAAACGGCACTAGACACCTAAGCTTAGGCACCTGACTTGAGGCCTTAGTTTGCATAGGCACAGCCTACATCAATGAGGCCCTCAGCTGGAGGAGATGTTTGAAAGGGGAAAGGAAACATCCAGCCAGATTGCATAGTCTCACTTGTTAACGGATATTCTCTCAGCTTTGTGACCTTTGCTCAGACAATGATTTCAAGACCACCCATCAAAATCCTTAAAAAGGTGTTAGCTAAACTGCAGCTTGATTTGTTAAATTGTTTAAGGGGGGTCACCCCACTTTTTCAACCAGTGGTGCAGAAGAAAGTCTCCATGTGCAAGCCATGTGCCTCCCCAGTAGCACTGGTCTGGGCTCCACGGCATCCCTGCCATGCTCCCACACTCAGGTCTCCAGTGGGGAACTCACCAACCTGGATGGAAGTGGTAGGAAGGGGATTTCTCTCTCCTTCTTACTCCATGCCTTCTTAGATTGAATCACAGCCTGGTGAAGGCAACGGGATGACAGGGAGGAATGAACAAAAGCAGCAGATGATATCCAACACATGGTTCAGACACCGAAGCATCCTGTCTTAAGTCACTGGGGTTTGTTTCCTCCGAGTTGTCAGTGGCCCTTTAAGTAACCCAATCTGTTCCGCTGCTGTTGAGATGGCTACTTTAAAACAAAAGAGTTTGTCAGATATAATCCTTCCAGTTTAAAATAGAGACAAGTTCAACAAGTTCTGTATTTTTGCTTCTTTAATCCATTTCCTTATGACCAGCATTTATGGGAAAGGTTTAAACTTTTAAACTTGCAACCCATATGATTTCAAACATCACGGAAACATCATCTTATGCTGAAATAAGAACTGGTAGTCTGCAGCTGCTGCTGGCACCACAAATACCCTACTGTAGTCTCAAAACCAAATAAAACCATTTTTATTAATTCAGAATAATGCAGTATTTCACATTATGCCATTCACAATCTTAGAAGTAGTTAAGGACCTGAAGACATTGGGAAGACATTTTTTAGAATTCTGTTACTGGGGACCTGAGTGCCTTTATACGAATACTGGTAAGTTTACTCAGCATGTTTTCCAAAGGCCTCCTTATTTAAAGCGAATGGCTTATATTTATGAGTGTCCTCAGTGGCATATTTATAATTTCCCACTTAATTTACTTACAGGTCTTACTAAGTTTATGAAACAAAACCTAAGTGTACAGTGACAGACTTGAGATTAAATCAAACACACATACACACACTCCCACAAATGAGATCTAAGCAATAACTTGGAAAATTCATCAAAAAAATCTGTTTTGATCCCTTTGAATGAACACATTTGCATTAACTGCTGTGTTCAGAGAATAGACACACCTTTTATTTTTTTCAGCTATCAGAGTAATGAATGAGTGGAACAATCTACTAAGGGATCAAGAGGATTCTCCACCTGAGACCCCTAAATAAAAACTGGATGGCTCTTTGAAAAGACACGTCCCAGCTAAACTGCCTGCAATGCTGGAGATTTGCTCATGTCTTTGTTATGTTCTGTTTTCTTTAATCAACTCCTGAAGAAGCTACTATTGCTGTATTCCTATGTTGTGTTCAAATTAAAAGAGATGAGTCAAAACAGATCAAAGTGACTGATGGATAAGTAGTCACAGCATCTCATTTAGAACATCTCTTTTCTTTAAACAAAATTGATTCAGATCTTGTGTGGTAAATAAAGTGAGTTCCACACAATCTGCTGTTCCAGAAAGGGCTTTTTTTTTGGGACGACTCCCTGGTATTTGAAATCCTGCCTTCTCCTCCTAGACATCAGTGAATCTCATCTTTTCCGTGGTCTTTAAGCAAATTTTCCTCTATAATGCTCCTTTGTAGTTCCTTCTCTCCTGACTGGTTTTTCCTTTTGAATACCAAAACACACCAAATAGCCAACACCCTTGCTGCATTTAACAGAGGGCTGGCTGCTGGGAGGTGTTCGACATACAGAAGTTGAGTCCTCATTGCTTTGCAGAATCAGGCCAAACTTTGCATGCTACTTTGTGATGAACTGGGCGCTCTCCTTTTCAGGGAGAAAAGGCTGCCATGAACTAACCATGTAAGAACCAGAGAGTTGTCAAGTGCTGTCTGTCACTCCTCTCATGATTGAATGAACAAGGGTAGAAGAAGTAATCAACCGATAGAGCAAATATGCTGTGGTTCTTGCCAACACAGGGATTTCCATCAGCAATTTAATTCCTCTTGGAGCACTTGTACTGTGAGGAGAAGATGAGGGAGCAGTGCTTGTGCAGCCTGGAGAAGAGATGGCTGCTGAGGCATAAAACAGCCCCCCCGCCCCGGTACCCACAGGGAGGCCAGCAAGGAGATGGAGCCAGATCCTTCACAGTGGTCTGTGGCAGGAAAACAAGAGGTGGTGGCCTTAAACTGAAAAAAGGAGAGGGTCACAGTGGCTATAAGGAAAAAAAAAATAAAATCACAGTGAAGATAACCACCCTTTGGAAGTTTTCAAGACACGACCAGATAAAGCACTAACAACCTGGTCTGCGTTTGTGTCTCACCCTGCCTTGGGCAGGAAGTAGGATGAGAGGCCTCCCGCCCTGAGGTCTCTCCCCGCCTGAGTGATTCTGTGATTCTGTTTGTTTTAAAAGCACATGTTTCCAGGTTGTATGTGTATATGAGTACAGTATATGAGCTGCAGACATATTTACCTTTGTCTGAAATCACTGCACTGATTATCACAGGGCATAGAGGAAGACCTTGTATTTTTGTACAGGCAACGTGAGGACAGAAGAAAGCTATATTCACATGATCTACGTTTACTATTTTAGTTGTGTAGCACAGGTGCAATTTAAAATACCTAAAGTGAGGTGTTTGTGATCTTTACATAATCTTGGCAAAGATAGGTGCCTCCAGAAGGTGATCAGAGCACCTATTTTGGATTCAATAAGACTAGGCTCAATGTCTCCTCTGTCTTCAGGTTGTGGATGTCATTGATTTGGATGTATATATGGATATAGATTCAGTACCCTTACTCCTTTCACACAACTAGTAGCTATATATGGACACTGTTATTTTGATCACCAACTGGTGCTGAGATGTAATATGTTCCTGTTGGCTGTTATATTTTCAGCTGTATCAGAGATGTGAGTAATATGTTTATTTTGTATGTCAGTAATTTGTAGTTTGCATTCCACAGTACTTTCTGCACATTATTAGATTTCCCTTTTTTACCCTGGATGCTTTTGTAGAGTGGCCTGTTGAGAATTTAACTTTAGGATGAAGATACTTTTTAAAATAAAAAAAAAGCCTTACATGCACAGATAGCTTTAGAAAGTAACTGGTATGTGCATACATTTGTTTAACCCCCTAATGTAAATACATACATTCTGAAATGTATTTTAGTCCTCTAAGAAGCTAAGAGCAGCTCTCAAGATCACATGACAAGCAAAACATTTGTTAATCAGAAAAATTACAGCCTATTCATACTTACTGTTTGATTATTTCCACTCTGACCTCAAAGATCCCATTGTTGATTGAACTAGTTATAGTAACTTCTATTTATTTTTACAACTAGCTATTATGAGTGCAAACTATCCTTATCTCCAAGTGATTGATAGGCACATTAAGAAGCTGTTCAACAGGTTGCTAGGTTTGAAGAAATGCTTAAATCATGATTAGTTATTCCTTATCAGCCAAGAGTGGGAGCTAAACTCAGATAAATACATGGTGACGAAAATTAAATTTTCAACGTCAAGTGCTCTCTCACTGTTTTCTGTTTGCTATCATTAAGCAGACATGCTACAGCTTCCTTTCAGTTTTATTTAAGGAGCGTTTGGACTTTCTTAGTAAATTCAGTTGTCATGTTAGTGTGCTTAGGAGAGCTAAAAATCTTGTTTAATGATAACTTTCATCAGGGCCTCTATGTAGCTTTAGTGAGTGGAGAACTGTGAGTTATACAAATACATATTCATACTTCTTTTAAAAATTTGAAACAACTTCCACAGATGAACATTTTAAAGTGTGGAGATGTTACACTCATTAAAATTCTCACGTGCGGATTTATAGCTTTATTTGTGCTATTCAGGATAGTGTTTCTATCAGCTCAGGCCAGCTGTGCAACCTGAGGACAAAAAGATGGAAGGGCAGCTATAAGGAGGTATAGCTCCCTGTGGTTTTAACAATATAGTGAAGTCTCCTATATTAATAGTCTGCAGATAACTCACTCATTTTGGGTACAGGTAGAAACCAGGTAACCCTAGTTACTCCGGGTAACAGACAGTGTGATTTGATATAATTTGTGAAGTCATTATATGTGAAGAAGCACAACTTAAATGACCAGAAAATAAAAAGGAACTCAGCTCCTAAGTTCTTGGTTTTGGAAAAGGGAGCTGGAAAATTCAAAAAGTCAGCTGTCTCAAAGGAGGGCTGTTTTAACATGTTTGTCAAAAAGTGTCCTACTCAGCTCCTACTCCTTGAACTGTATTTGTAAATAGTCACAAAGCATGAACTGATAACCATGCTGCAGGAGATTTTCTGCATGCAAGGTTTGCCAAAGCAGAATATTTCCTTCTCCATTTTTAAACCACCACTCCAAACAAACCTTTGCCACAATTAAAGGGCAGATAAGAGCAGGGACAGAGAACTAAAGTGAAGATACCGATCTAAAAGCTAAAAATGTTTCTGGTTTTTCTATCAACATCCTACAAGGGGCGAAAGGGCTGAGCTTTCACTCCAGTTTATACTCAGAGTATGTGAAAGAGGGAAAGGAAAGGAGGTTTTCAGGTGGCTCTGAAGCTATGAGATGCTCCATCAAGCCCTCAAATTCTTTCCATTAAAAAAAAAAAAAAAAAGAAACAAGAGACACAAAACCTGAAGGTAATGTGTTTGCATCTAAGGTGATGAGGGCCTCGGGCAGGACTGTGTGAAGCAGGTCTGCAGCAAAGCCTTCACAGGACGCACGCACACCAGCCTGCTTTACCTGCAGGGCTCAGGGCACACAGAGCAGGTAAGACAACGAACACCAAGCCTGGCTGAGAAAGGACACGGTAGCAAATTCTTCTGTACTCAGTACCTCGGAGTTAAAGTACTTGCTCAAGATTTGAGAGACTGCTTCTATCCCTTTGTGTGCTGAAGGAGGTGGAGGGAGGACACACACCTCACACCTTCTCCTGGACTTCCCTGCCATCAGCCAGGGGACACCTGAGGTATGCGGATGGGCCCTCTGAACCTTCCCTCAGAAATGGCCCCATGTTGAAAGAATTAATAAATATTCATTAAGTCAGGGAGAGAAAAATAAACAGAAACAAAAGAAAACATGGTGCTACTGCCAGCAAGGGCTGCCAGGCAGGAGAGAGACAGCTGAATACCCCAAAAGGTCCTGCATCAGCAAATCCATCAGAAAAAAGGAGTGACAAACTCATTAGAGGTTATGATCACCCCCAGTTATCACAGAACGACAGTTTCCAGGGTTCCCGCATTTCCCCATGAAGACAACAGTATGTAGGAACCCTTGCTGTGAGTCAAGCACTGTTCACTAAGTCACCAGAGAGATGCTGCCCCACAAAACTAACATTTACACTGAGATTAGAGATGTCTCCCTGTGTGGCTGGCCTGTGAGGCTCTTGCAATGCCGGTATTTTGGTAGGCAGCCCCCACCTCCAACTTTCCAGCCCAAATGGCTGGGTGTCCATACACAGGTGGCCCACTATAAGTGGCTCTTAACTGTGGTCAGCACCCAGGCTTGCACTCACATCCCTGGCCCCTCAGCAAGATGCCTCAACCATTCTGCCATTTAACTGGTAAAAAAACAAATTACGTTAGCAAACTTCCAGATTATCATCTCCTTAGTGTTGTGTGTTTATCTTACGCTTCTTCTTGTTTACAAATGTTGAGTCAAGCATATGTGAGATTGCAGGATCAAGGCAATGCTGGATTCTCCCACTATGTCCTCAGTTTGCAATTGATTCCAGCATTAGCACAGGATGAATTAATGCTCTCTGTCACACAGTCTGTGCACTTTCCATCCCTCCATGTGGCAGAAGAAAAATATTTGACCCCTGGACTGTAAAAGCCTTTTCTATGCTGTCAGTCTGCCTACCTTAGAGACGTACTACCTTAAAGGAAGGAAGTTTCTCAGGGAAATCACAGATGCAAAATCTGCCTTAAGGAAATAAGTGGGTGGCAGCATGTAATTAATAGAAGAAACCCTCCAGAAAATACTTGCTACAGAGAGAATCAGTCTTTGCAGGAGACAGCCGTGACAAAATCCAAACCGTAATCTAATTTTTGTGGTATGTGCATCTGAAAATAAATAAACAAAAGCAGTCTTAAGAATACCTCTCCCATTCAAGTCAAACTAGAACCTGATACAGCCGTGGAACAAAGAGACTGCGAATTACCTGGGTTTGGTATGACAGATCTAGCTGAAAATCCCAGCTCTTCTTGGCCATACTAGCCAAAGGAGTATGAAGGATTGAGTGTTGTTAAGTTTAGGCCATTTGGATGTGATATGTGACCTGGGCTGTTTCGTGGTGTTTTGTGTCGGTCAGATAGTAGACTTCAATAGCTCCATCAACTTTCATACACACATCAAAGGAGCCAAAGAACCACCAAGAGAACATGAAGTGTAAGAAGACTGAAGGCAAGGAGCTAAGGGAGAGGTACACTGGGGGAAGGGAAAATACAGAAATGGGAACAATAACATTACACAAAGGGAATGAGACAGCAGCTGACCCTCAGCAAACATCGGCCGTCTGGCAGGTCCTTGAGAGGGGTGTATGTGCGGAGCCACTCTGAGCTCCTGGGCCTGGGTGCATGCTCCAGACACATCCTCACTCCAGAAAGAGGTAACACATGGGTGCAGACCAGCTCCCGGCTGCTCAGGCAGCCCCAGCGGCACCCCAGAGGAGCTCAGCGTGAGAGACCACAGTCTGGGACTGTAACTGCCCTCCAGCAGGCAGAGTTAAGTGTTGAGGATCAGACCCCAGAGACCTTACCGAATGCACAGGTACTGATCCTGAGGGCTCTGCCCTTGAGCTGTCCCTTAAAGGTCATGACCAGGTGAGAACAATGTTTAAAGAACTCTTTTATATATATCCTAGAGATATGGGGAGCTGAGTTCTTCTCATGAGCACCCTGTCCCACAGAGTGATCCTATGCTGAGAGGCTATCCTGGTTTTGGCTAGGATAGAGTTAATTGTCTTCCTAGTAGCTAGTATAGTGTTATGTCTTGGATTCAGTATGACAAGAATGTTGATAACACTGATGTTTTCAGTTGTTGCTAAGTAGTGTTTAGACTAAGTCAGGGATTTTTCAGCTTCTCATGCCCAGCCAGCAAGAAGGCTGGAGGGGCACAAGAAGCTAGGGGGGGGACACAGCCAGGGCAGCTGACCCAAACTGACCAACGGGTTATTCAATACCATGTGATGTCATGCCCAGTATATAAACTGGGGGGAGTTGGCCTGGGGGGATCACTGCTCGGGAGCTGACTGGGTATCAGCCAGCGAGTGGTGAGCAATTGCATTGTGCATCACTTGTTTTGTATATTCCAATCCTTTCATTCTTATTATTATAATATTGTTATTGTTATTATTACCATTATTATTTTTTCCCTTTCTGTTCTATTAAACTGTTCTTATCTCAACCCACAAGTTTTACTTTTTTTCCTTCTGATTCTCTCCCCCATCCCACTGGGTGCAGGGGGAATGAGTGAGCGGCTGCATGGTGCTTAGTTGCTGGCTAAGGTTAAACCATGTCAGAGGCAAAGCCTTTGTGTCCTAGGTTCACAAAAATACACAGCAACAGACAGTCATGTCTTTGAGTGCAGCCTGAACCTGGCCTGTAATACTATAGGCAGTGGAAGTGCTTGGATTAATGGCAGCTGTGGCGCAGCCACAGATCCAGTGGGCAGCTCAGAAATAAGCCTGGTGGTGAGGACACACAGGCTGCCTTCTCCAGCTTCTTCCAGGAGGACATAGCATCAGGCTGGTGACTGAAGCCTGGGTTTGTCCCTGCAACAGCAAAAGAGCAGAGCACAGAATGCTACAAGTCCCACAACACAGTGCCCTTTTGAAATCTGTGGGCATTGCTTTATCCACCCTGTTCTTTGCCTTCTGTCTTCTTCTCCCACCCGTTTAGAGCCCTTTGAGAGCACAAATGTAGGCATTTCCCAGTTGAGGTACGATTGCTTATAATATAACAAAAAGTAAAAATATGGCCTGAAATTTTACAGGTGTCTATCTATCTCCTGCAGGGATTTCTTTTCATTCCCCTGCTATTTCTGAAATTATTTTGGGGCATTTGGGCATGTAAAGCAATTCTTTAGCTTTCCTGTTAAACAGCCCTGGGTTACCACGTTTTCTAGCCAGTCCTTCAGAAGTGCAGCAATGATGGCAAGCCTAGTTCTGGGCCTTTCCCTGCCCCTATGAAAATCTACCCAAATTTAGGAAATTGAAAAATTTGAAAACTTGAGGACTGTACCTGCTCAGAGATTTATCTGAGCAGGTGTTTCAGCTTGCTTAGGCTAAAATCCTTCAGGGTCACTGAACATGCTTGAGTTTATCACAAGTTCCTACATGTGACAGTGCTGCACAAACATGGTTCCGGACACAGCATGCAAGTTTGGGCAGGTATCTGCTTCTAGACCACCTGTGCAGGAGTCTGGTCTCACTGTGTATGTAAAACCAAGTTCTTTGCTCACACTCTGGTGAACACTATGTCCAAGGAAGGCATTTGGCATCAGACCTTTAATGACCAGGCTATAGGATCCTTTTCAGACCAGAGTTGGAAGCATGGCCCCTGTAGACCCAAGGACTGAATGTCCCCACAAAGCAACTGAGCTAAAGGAAAGCAGACTTAGTAGCTGGTAGCAATGGTTAGGAGTGGAAAGGGATCCTGTACAAGAACCAAGAGCAAGAAACTTGTCTCCTCTGCATCCTCTGGGAGATCACTGCTGGAACCACGCAGTGGGAAGAGGAAGCAGAGATGTGGTTTGAAGGGTGAGATAAAAGCCAGATCAGAGGGTCAGAACGGGATCCACTGGGAGAAGTTTTGTGAGATAGTCCCAAACCACGGAACAGAAACCTAGCCTGGCTGGGTGTGGAAACAGGGAGCGATGACTGAGTATGGAAAATTGAACTGGGACCTGGGACTCGGGCGGCAGCTAGCTGAGAAAGAGTGGCTGCATCTGTACTTACTTGCTCTGCAGCATATCTTAGGGCCCTCATTTCCTGGTCATCTGAATTGTCAGGCCTGTTGGGACATGCTACAGCTCCATCCAGCACACATGTCCAGGTTTCCATCCCAGTATGGAGCCTGGGCATGACTAAGCACACATCCAGACATGAGAACTGGGAAGCACTCTTGGGTCCAACAGTGTAAACACAGACAGCAAGTCTAGATAAGGAGCCTGAGAAAGAGGAAGAAAATGACTACATGACCTTGGTTTGCTAATGGATACGAGCAGTTTGGGCATGAGGGAAGACCAGGCAGGATACGAAAAGACAATGAGATGAAGTGTTGAAGCTGGAGGACTCCTGAAGCAAAACCCTGGCAATGAGAAACAGGCCTGGGGGGGAGCATGGGGGTGGAGTGGACATGGCGTAGCAGCATGGAAAGACCATGGGCTGGGCATCGGGGCAGACCACCTGACAAGACCAAGAGGCTGGAGCAGTGTGAACAGGCTGGGTTGTTGCAAGTTCTGGCAGAGGGCTGGGTCCAACTATGCAGGGAATCTGACATCAGGCGAGAGGCTGGATGCAACTAGTGCCTGCTTCTGACATTACCTACTGCCCATTTAATCCTGTTGTTTAATTCTTGCCCCACTTGTGACACACAGTTGGACATTACGATGCACCCTGTCCAGAAAGAAGATACTTGACATGCATGATGATCTGCACGTCATCAGGTTGTGGTATTTGCAAGTAGAACTTTCTTGCTAAATTAATGTATGCTTTTGCATCCATCTTAATTATGATTGTTCGGGTCAGGGACCCTGTTTTGTTTCTAGTCCTAACCTGAAATATTGAATACAGATTCTCTCACTTCTTTCTTATGTATCAAAACCACAGGTCAAGCCTTTACAGATTTCTCTGTCTAAAGCCAGTCGCTTGCACCTGTCTTAGATTGCTTTCCTGCTGCTCACATTATTCTTTAAAACACTTACCTTTATTGTAACACTTTAAGGCTCATTCTCCTGACCACTTAAACCAAAATCCTACCAGTCCTAAGAGCTTCTTTTAACACTGATAATGGAAACTGGAAATAGACTTTCCCAGAAACATTATGCTGAAAGCTTCAGCTCCTTTTTGTGGGATCACATCCTTATATATGGCAGTCATACTGCATATTTTGTCTCAGACAGGCTTTTCAATAAAATTGCAAGAGGTAAATAATCTACCTCTGGACTTTATTCCACTGCATTTTTTCCCAGGTGCTCTACAGAGTCTATCTGCTTCACAAATCTCACTCAGGCTAGCATCCAGTTTGCTATTCTTATATTTGCAACTGAAAAAAAAAATAGTTTCCCAGCAAGATGCTTGCCAGGCCCCTTTTAGTGGTGGCAATAAGTAGTTTATGATCAGTTTCAACTAGCAAAGCTTCCAATAAAGCTTTTTTACACCTCATGGCCTGAGACCAAGTCTTCCTTCTCTATTTGAGTGCTGTGACATTTCATTTCTATAAGTACCCCTGACACATGATCCACTGTATTGCTACTTGGCTGGTCTCCAACCAGCCAGGCCAGTTTTGCTGTGGCTTGTTAGCTAGCTGCTGGTGGAATAATTTAATCCTGGGTCTTCCTTATGTGAGGGGATTGGGGTACTGGTGTGGTAGGAGAGAGCAGAGGGAATGCAACGGGCCTGATGCAGTGAGAAGGAAGAGGCTGAGTCTCTCTCTTGCTGTCTTGGAAGAAGAAAAGACCTTCCTGGTAGCAGCATGGTGAGATGACCTCGGTTAGAGTGGACATCCCAGTATGCCACCAGCCAGACTGTGCCTAGGGCTGCTGTGACCACAGCTCCAACTGGGAGTAGAAAGGAATGAGGAAAAGGCAGGCCATGAATGATCAGGATAATCTGGTGCTATAACTGGGAGATAACAGGAGAAGATGAGGGAAAAAGGGTGATTGAGAGCAAGGGAGATGAGGTGATGGATTTTTAGGTCGCTGCAGAGGTGAAGAGAGATCCATCAGGGCTAGATAAAGACATCTTGGTCAAAGGCCCAGGAGACTTGCAGTTCTTGATCACTTCAGCGCTGAAGGGTGGATGGCTCTGAGGGAGCCTAGCTTTCAGCTAGGGAAACAGGCTTGCACCTATAGATGGCTAATTTGTTTTTTGGTTTGGGTTGGTTTTGTTTTTATTTTTTATTTCAAAGATTGCAACCTTATCTGCAAATTTGATCACGCTGTTGGAAGAGGTCTGAGCCAGTCCTGTCATAGAGATCCCTGTAGACAATTTTGCATTTTAAGTTATAACATCTACATTTTGGATGTCTAGTTTACTTCTATGCACCATAACAGTAATTGGCTTCTGAACTAGTTAGCTGACGCAAATTCAGTTTTCCCCTTCATACAGTCTTCCTTTCCAAGGAGTCCTTGTATCCTTCCTTGTCTACCTGGGCAAGGCTACTAGCGATGTCATGCTGCTGGTGACCTCAACAGCGGGCTAATGTAAAATGTCTTCTGGACCTCTGAGTTGTTGGGAAAGGAGTCCTCCCACAAGCTTTTTATGCAAAAGCTAGCTACCACCATCATTATTCCTAATAAGCAAAAGTGCCACTGGTTTTAGGCTGATAGTAGAGGTACCTTTAGAAGTAGGGCAGTACTAGCAAGCCATCCATCTTGATCATTGTCCAGGATTAGGCACCTAAAGTCCATTGAAATCCCAATTTTAAATCTTAATCTAGATCTAGGAAATTATTTACAGATAATTACAAGGGTTAGTATTTGCCTCAGAATCCAGACCCACCGATTCTGCTTTCAACTGGGCCACAGTCATACCATGTCTTTCAGTCAAGGTAGCTCTTAATGTCTTTATTTCCTCAGCTAGGATATTGCAGAAGTTACTTCACTAACTTTGGACCATGCAGATTAACAGTTTTACAGAGGATCACACTTGAGTACTGTTAAAATGCTGTTGCTGTGTTCTCTTAAAACAATAGGCATCTCAGTCTAATGCAAATATTAGTAAAATGATTCTGATAATTTACAAGTACAGCTGCAGGCAAGCATATTCACACAGATGCCTGCTAAGATGCAATGCAAGCAGCCTGGGATGCCAAAGGTCTGTGTGGCAATCGCACATTTAAAAGGATCGCTAAAAGCACTTCTTGGTGGCAGGCAGACAGACAGAGGAATAGCAGAAAAGACTGGAAGGGAAGGTGGGAAGCCACAGGCAGACCTGTCTTTCGGGGAAGAGTTTCAAAGGAGAGAAAGGAGAAGGTTGAAAATGAGAAGGAATGTAGGCAGTAGAAGGAGTGACCGATTTGGCAGCCCCATCAAGAAGGAAGGGAAGGGGCCCATGAGATGACGAGGTGTTGAACTGCACTGGCTCGAGCAGAGCCAACCAGCAGATTTAGGAGGAAGGACAAGGCTGTGAAAACGTATGGATGTTGCTGGGAAAAGATTGCTTTATCACAGTGTCTTTCTCTACCATTTTGGCTACTGAGTCTGCCCCTCCTTTGGGCTATTCTTATTTCAAGCTTTGCCAGGAAACAGGCAATGGCGCTGCTTGATGGATCTCCTAAAGGACTACAATCCCCAGCATCCTCTGAGGCATGTGTCCTGTCAAAGTCAGCCTGGTTCAGTGCTAGTCAATGGCAAGGTACCACTATGGCCACGCTCAGGTATTAGAAATATGCTCTCATTCTTAAAGGAGCCAGATTCGTTTTTTTCAGCTCTCACCTGTCCAATGGTTTATGGATTCCCAAGGTCAGAAGCAATAAAATATTAACATCTAATCTGTCATACCACCAATGAAAACTATAATCTGGCCCATGACCTCATGTGAGTACCAGGTTGTTAACTAAAGAAAGGAATCAAATCTTCCTCTAATAAATACTCCAGACGGTGACAGGTAAAATTCAGGTCATACGTCTCCTTTGAAGTTTTAATGGCCACTCAAATTTTATGATAAAGCCACTCACCTTATGTTTGTAGTAATTTTGCAAAGCCCGAAGCGGCTCTAGTCATCTTTGGTGCACAGTTCCCAAGGACAAAGCTCTCATAAAACTGCAAGCTTCAAAGGGATTAGACCTCTTCTTTTCTCTCCTTCTCTCTCTTTTTCTTTTTTTTTTTTTTAAAAAGGAACATTTCCAAGCATTTCCTCCCCTGTTTTCTACATAGCTCCCTGAGGAGCCTCCCAGTTGAGCCCCCCAACTAGACTTCTTCCTCAAGCTCTGTCACTCACTAAAATAAAATAAATAAAATAAAATTAAATAAAGTAAAATAAAATTTAAAAAGGTAAAATAAAATAAAATAAAATGCCTTTTCCCTTTTCTTAATAGTAAGGCAATTTTCTGGGTCATTTCTGCTTTTTGTCTTTATTCTATTGTCAATGCGGAGTAATTTGAAGCAAATCAATAAAGCCTGTGTATTTGCATATTTCTCAGGCTCTAAGAAGGACCACATGCAGTGGAACTGCTCCCCTGAATGCCATTTTTGTTTGTTTATTTGTTTCCCTCCTTTTAAAGTTGGGGGGAAGCCGAGCTGACTCTGCCAAAGCTTGAACTCCAAAGCTAACGTCCATCTTGGTGAATGAAACAGTGCCGGGGAACGTTCCCAGGCAGTGGAAGGCAATTGTCTGTGCTGTTTAATTGTTAGCACAGTGCCTGGCACAGCAGAGCCAGGGCCAACTTTCCCAAACAATTCCCAAGCACAGGCCAACAGCTGGCATGGGCCGGGGCCACGCTCAACAGGCGGTTTGTGTGCAGGACATGGAGGAGAGGGGAGGCCAGTAGTATGGATGCAGCCATTTTCACCTCTGTCAGCCTCATTATGGATGCGGCCATTTCCACCTCTGTCAGCCTCAGCACCAGGCAATGGTCCTGACCACACTTAATTTACTAGTACAGACACAGCCATGGTTGCTCGAACACAACACTTGTACAGCTACGCTGCTGCGAGCAGAAAGCTGCTTATCCAACTTCCCAGCATAAACATATGTATTTGCTTGTAGACTGATTTTATGCATTGCCTTGGCCATAAGATTGATTTGTTCCCATTAATTGCTAAGGGTGAGTTTTTCAGATGTTTATGCTTAAATGCCAAGGATGAGACACCTGAGGGGAAAAAAAAAAACATTTGGCCATTTTGGTAATTCCCCAGTGGCATTAAGAAGTAAAGGTCTGAGTGGGAGCAGATGGGAACTTTCTGCACTTACACTGAGCACTGGAAAACGATTCAAATCAGGTGTCTGTCCAGGCATGGGCCAAACCACCCTGAACCACAGTTGTGCATATAGCATAAGTTCAAGTTTATTCAGTTTTATCAGCAAATGCGCCAGCCCCAGATGATTCTCCGGGCACGGTAAGGTGCACCAACCCACACGCTTATATGGCAGTGGTGGCTGCCAGTATTTGCATGAAATACTTGCTTGGAAACAAGTTGAAGGCTAGTCAGATAGATAGTCATTCTCCTTCCAGCCACCAGACCTCAGCTAACACCCTGTTCCCCCCTGTGGGGACAAAGTATGTATCACTGAGAAGAAATAGCAGGAGGTGCCTCTAAGGAACCAACACAAAACAGCAATGCCAGCCACCAAGCAAATGAAGGAACATCATCAGCCACTATATGCAAGCTAAATAACGTAAATACACAAAATAATCTCACAAAGACGATAAAAGAGGAACATGTGCGTCCCCTGAGCCTAATTTTTCTGCAGATGGTACATGTCAGAAATAGCTGGCATTCAGAACTGTCTTTTCAGGGCATGCTTCTTTAAGGTTACTGAAAAGTTCCTTTATTCAAGAAATTAGCTTAAATGTCCTAAGGCACAGTATGTACTCTGAAAATACTCACATTTCATCTGATTGCTGTTGTTAATGTTTCAGAAATGAAGTAAGTTTTCCCCTGGGGACATTTAGCCTGGCTTACCCATTTGTCTGAGCTTCTTCAAAGGAGGAATGATTCTTAGTTCTAGCCTGATAACAGCACAGGAGAAAAACCAAATGCAGTGTAAGGAAAGCAGAGATTTATCAATTTTTGGGGTGGAGGGGAAGCCACAGGTAAATTTAGCAATAGCATACAAATATTCATATAAGAAAACTGCTGCTATTTCATTATTTAGCTCAGAACAAAAATCCAAACCAAACCAATTTCAACTGCAAGCATATGAACATACTAGTATTGCTTTTTCTTACTAACATTTTGTGAATTTGAATGCTCATTTAAGGGTTTCATCAGAGATGGGCTGACGGGAAAGGTTTGGACCAGGTAAGGTTCTTACTGATAATGGGCAACAGAGGAAATGGTGTTAATCTGGCAAGAATTCTGCCATCTTCTGCAGCAGAAATCTTACAAATTTTGCTCTTGGGAGATCACTGTATTTGAACAAAAGTGGAAAATAATCCTCTTCTTAAGGATCAAATCTGGACCTGGCCCCTGAAGAGACTTCAGATTAAAAGATTTGGAATCCAGAAATTTGTTGTGAAAACTCCCCAAGAGCAATACACTCAGACTTTATGTCTTCTTTTGTGTCATGCTTAAATACGGCAGTTTTTCAAATTAAATCCTATTTCACTATATCATTTCAATCAGTGACGGAGGTTCCCAATCCAGCCTGAAGTTTACAGGGTGCCCAGAGTCACCTACAAGGCTGTGGCAGTGCTCACCTGGTGCCAGCTCTGCACCATCGCTGCTACCAAGGGAGAAGGCTGCTCCTACAGACAGACCCAGACCTCAAGTATGGCTCTGGTGCCAATGCAGCCTGCAGAAACAGATTTCTCAAGACTTCTCCAGTCATGTGAGTTACTGAAGCTGTACGTTACTGCTTCTCACTGAAGCAAAACATCAGGTCTGCTCTACCTAAAAGCGATTTAGCACCTAAGGTGGGGTGTAATGTAAGCACATAATCCAGAAAACCTTCGTACTGCTAATGTTTAACCCTACAGTTTGAACTCTGTATGCCAATAAATTCATAAGTTTAAAATTCATTATGGTCCTAGAGCTGTGCTTGTGCAGATATAGAGCAGAGCCTCGGGCTTCATACTGTTAGGGACTCAGGTCATGCTCATCCCTGGTCAGGATCCAGAAATGAGGTATTGCCCTGCCTAAATCCTCTGGGGGTCTTAATGTCAAAGGCACTCTTCTGGCTCACTTTCTGCATGTGTCCAGGATGAAGCTTCTCACAAGTTGCCACTGTTTTTCTTTGCAAAGCCACTGGCTTGAGGGAATTTGGTGATGGTGCCCCATTTTGACAGACTAACCTAGGAAGCAGGACAATCCTCTGGTGGCTGGGAGATGCGATCCCTGCTCCTCCTGGCCCTGAGAAAGGCAAAAGCCAACGTCCCTGACTTCCCAGGAGACCCACCAGGCCATGGGCTACTCAGAGGCACAGAGAGGTCTCACTGTGTTTGCTTTTGTCCTCCTCAAGGCCAGGCCAGCGAGCAGCCGAGGGTGTTGGATTTGCGGGACTGGAAAAAGAGAGCCATGAGTCCGCAACATCGCAGCGCGGTACTGACCTGGGAGACTGGGACTCCTGTCCCTCTGAGGGTGCCTAGGTCCTTTTTTTGGTCTAGTGATCCACCCCAATGGGTTGGAAATAATGACAAACCACAATAACAATAGCCAGCTAAACAAAACAAGTATAAACAGAAACAACTGAGGCTGGGAAGAGAAATAGCCTTTGGGGATATTATTTAGAAGAGACCTCAGACTTTGATTTCCCAGGCAGAGGAGATGGCAGATCAGCCAATATGTGACTCCTCGGTTCCTGAGAAAGAGGCGAACCACATTTTCCTAAAGCTTCCTGTAGCCAAAGCTGTTGAACTGATTCTACTACTGTAAAACAGAGTAAGGCAGGAAAATGGGGAGGTCAGCACAAAAAAGCAAGGTTGAGAACCCCATGACTCCACGCTGAACAGCTAAACATTTCTGAGTTGCTGCTTCAGAAGTGTGAGAATCCCCCTTGGGACCACGTGCCTTTGCTCAGTCCCATGGGAAGGAGAAGGCTCAAATCAGCTTCCCGAGCCCCACGTGGAAAAAAAGATCACACTGGGTGCAAAAGTTGTTATGCACGTAGTAATAGCATGTCCTATATATTGACACAAGCACTGGGCATAAAGAAAAAAAAGGAAGTTTGCCCCGGTTAAACAACACAACACAGGGAGACTAGCAGAAAGTAAACAAGTCAGACTGTTATTCTTCATGCCACGAATTAAAATCTGAGTTAGGTGAGATGCATGCCCCAGCCAGGAGCAGCGCAGCAGCAGGGCACGTGCAGGCAGAAGCAGGGGCAGGGGCAGCACCAGCCCCAGCCCACCACTGGCAGCTGGCTGGTGGGGTGGGAAGGAGTGACAGCAGCACCTGGAGCTGTGGGAGCAATGGGAAATGTGAATTAAGCCCGAGACTGATGGGCAGCAGGAACGGGGCCCGGCAGAGACCAGGAAGGAAGAGCGCAGCTAAGGGAGGACGAAGTCTGCTTTGGCAAGCTACACCTGAGACCTCACTTCAGGATGCTGTCTGCTACCACCTGCACAGGTTGTCCTGCAGAAATAACTCACGTGTTTAACTTGCCTAGCTGAAGAGTTACTCTCTTTTTCAGTGTGAATTCACTTTGTTTCTGCAATATAACTGCCCTTCCCTCTCCCCACAGCTCTCTCTCTCTCTCAAATTTAGAAGACTTCAAAATAAAGAAATAACCTACTCCTTGGAAACAGAAATTCATTGTTGCATTTCTTCCTCAGTACAGTACACATGGGGGGGGAAACAGACCTTTAAATTTCCCCAGTTGTTTGCAAATTTGGTGTGGAAACACGGGAGCACCCATTTTTCTCCTCCCCCATCCACTCCTCAGCTAACCTGTGGAGCTTGCTGCCGTGACATGTCATCAAAAGCAAGTATTTGCCAGGATTCAGAATTGAACTGAATATGCAAATGAACACACGCACGCGCACACACACATATGCCAATATATATTTGCATACATATTTATATATAAACAGTAGCTATTTTTAAAAAGCACAATAACAACATCAAAGAAATCTGAGGAACCACGACACTTTTTGTTTGCCATAGACAGGCCTTTGCTCACCGTAGACAGACCGGACCCTGCCTGGTCTGCCAAAGGCTTCTCCAGCAGCCTGTGTCAGCTCAAATCCCAAATCCCGAACAAGCAGCATAGCTGAGGGTGCTGGAAACATAGTAGATGACAACAATAACCTAATGGTTAGTAGTGGAGGAGAAGAGGAATAAGGAAACACAAGCAAAGTATGTGAGTTGCTTTATTAAAAGCATACCCATCGGGCTGCTTCTGCTACTTACAGCGGCCAATAAATTCCCTCTGTCCTAACACACTTGAAGTGCCAGGATGCATTATTCAGCACATGAGTAATTCACTGCATTCTTTCGGATAATAGTCAGTTGCTGAGCCGGATTCTCTTTCACGAAGGTCAACAGCAACACCACTATTGTAGTTGTAGAGCATGGCAGAACCTTGTGGCACTGTACCGACCAGATTAAAACAAGGATCCGTGCAAGGATCCTGTGTAATGAAGGCCACAAGGTTCCCATGTGGGCATAGAGGCACTTCTGTGGAGGATGAGGCCCTAAAGTCACATTGAAAACCACAGGAAGGAGTTCGGTACCCAGTCAAGAAGAGGACTAGATGTTCATGTGGCCACCTGAAAAGCCAGTTGGCCAACTGGAGTTTCCCTCTTTGTGTGGAATGATAATTTGGGTGCTGACGGATAATTGGAGAGTTGATGATGGCCTCAGTACCTTAGGGGACTCTGCGCCAACTGCTTTAAATGAGCTGAGCAGGGGCTACGGTGACACTACTTTTTCTTGCAGGTTTGGAGATCAGCCATGCAGTTGGACTACCATGCATTGCGGACATAGCACTTGCCAGTGAAGAAAGCTCGTCTACCTTTGCTTTTGTAATGTATTCCTGTGCGCAGGTCTGCTGTGCCTGTCTCTGTTTGCATTAGGTTAAACGCTGCTGAAGTAGATGGGCCTAATTATGGCCTTTCATTCAAGATTAATATGAAGCCATTAAGCTGGTTTATGCAACCAGGTAGCTGAGCAATAGAAACATCTAAAACAAGTATGAGGCAATGTTGGAGGCTGAAACCATGCAATCAGCAGGCTTTTGTTGTGAAAAGGCACGGGAAACACAGAAGCGAGCGTTGCCTTCATCTGTGGACGTGAGACAAAACACCGGATGAGAGAAGATTCACTGCGAAAGACTAGAAAGAGCTACCAAGCCCACCACTGGTTCAACCCCAAATCGGTGGGCTGAGCTAAACAGGGAGGCTTGCGGCTCCGAACGCCCTGCACCGCTGCTGCTACTCGCTTCACCCCCGTGCTCAGCCAAATAAGCTCTGGTAGCTCTTTTGCAGTGACAGCACATGAATAATTGCCCAATTCCTTGCCAGCTTCCCCTCCAAGCAGAAATGCTCCAAAGAAACTCAGGCGTTTTTCTAATGGCTGGATCAGAACTGGGTAATGCTGCAGCAATGCTTCTGGGAGTTCTCTCTCCCTATCCTCCAAAACATCGCCCTGATGCTTGTGGTTGTGCAGTTAGGTGAGACACAGGCAGATTTTCTTCGTAATTAACCAGGCCTTCATTGACTTTGTTAATGCTATCCTAGGTATTTTTTAAAAAGAGGGATTAGCTGACATGGGAGAGGCTAATTAAGAGAGAAAAAGAAAAATTGAAGTTAGGTTTTTAAGGCAAGAACAGAGAAATTCAAGGATTTAGGAGCCAGAGTTTACAAGACAACAACTAACTGAATTTTTAATAAAATGATAGTTGATTTAATTGGATTATAATTTGGTAGTATATATTTAAACTGACTCTTTTATTGGTTTTAAGATAAATTTTTTTTGAAAAGCTCCATGTGCCTCTTTTCTTTAAGCTCAGAGGAAAGAAGAAGACAGATATAAGCCCCAGATCTGAACATACACATCCACTCAAGCTTTTCAATTGAACCATACTTCCATCTCCCAAGGGAAAAATACTGAAAAAGAAACACTGCTGGGGAGGGCACTGCTTAGCACTGCTATGGGACCTTCCCATCTTTCTAGAGCATGAAAGGACATGTGGGGGAGAAACTTCTATTGGGCAACACTGTAGAGGAGCGTGAGTAAGTTTTACCCATTTTGAAAGTGGGAGAGAATTTGTGTACTTCTTCTATGCACCCAACAGGTACCTTTAATTTACAATCACGCTACTGTGGATGGACAATTGCAACCATTTTCAGGCTACTGTACATTTTCTTTAATGTTCTGATGGCAGAAAAGCACCATCACTTATCCCTTCACATTTATTATTTTCATCAGGGTAGGATGCAGAAGTGCCAGGTAGTTTCTGAAGAGACAACCCCTGCTGTGAAGAACATTCTTATCTTAATATTGCTACGAATTCCAGCTCCCAGTGCAAAACCACAGAACTTTCATTGTCAGGAGCTACAGAGAGGGCATGCATGCACACACACATTAGGCACTTTGTTTTATTTTGCAAAAAAANCTCCATCATTTGCATAGGAAATACCACAATACAAAAATAAGGTAGGGGGGAGGCAAAAGAAGCAAAACAGCAACCAATTTATGCATGTGTTTCCACGTATAAACATTTGAAGCCTTACAAAATTATTTACATCGTTTGTCAACTATTTACATTAAGAGCAACATTTCTAACTATAACAAACAAAACTATAATTTATCAAGTATATGTAAAATTGTCTTAAAAAAAGAAGAGTCTATCATATACCACAAATAAATAAAGACAAACAACAGTTTAAACAAAGCTAGGTTTTCCTGCAAGACCCTTTTTTGGTATTTTGATTGTCTATTCTAGCCTTTGGTTGACAGCTTAATGTTACGGCTTGTGAAGTCCAGACACTTATTAGGTTAGTTTGGTTTCCTCCTGTTGTCTGGCCAAATCCTACATGGTCTAACCTCATCTTTGGCCCTTCATCTACTATTTCAAGGCTGAGCACGGTGGATCAAAGTCATTGTTAGCATAAAAGGGCACCACTTCATTGGCTTCAGTGGAGTTTCAGCTACTTCTGTCAGCAGTAAATTTTCCCCTGCGTGTGTCAATCTGAACAGTGGATTAACTAAACTACACTGTAATTTTAAACGAAATTACTGTATCCTTTACCTTCTAGTAAATTACATGCAATATCCATGTGAAACTAGATCATACTGGTGCTGAACCAGCTTAACATGTCTGTATATGAAAATTGCATCCTAAATCCTTCTTTTTAAAGTGATACTAACTTTAGCTTATAGTAAGAGGTTTAACATTCTTGTGTTCATTGTAACTATCCCCGTTATTTAAGATTCCCACACTGACTTTACAGTTCATTCTAGATGTTTTGCCCTTTTAAGCAATTTGAAAACAAAATCCTGCTTTGAATATTCAGTGCACACCGTTAGTTAACAGGTACAAAATATCTGGATGCTTAGCTCATTTCTCTTAAGAAAAATGAAGCTAAGTTGGTACTGTTTTGAGAGGTATTTAAATAACTTTTTTTGTAAATGTGCCGTGTTATCAAATGTAAAACAACTGCTTTTTTCAGATGATTCTTAGAAAACTTTTGTATTAAACCTAAAAAGCTGATTTGCATATTTACAAAATCTTTGTCATAGCAAACATGCAACATACAGAACAAAGTGTTTTGTTCGATGGCTGTTCATGAATTTTTCTATGTACTTTATCTCCACAGAACGACTTAACATTTAAAAAACCCCCACAAGTACTAAATATGTCCAGTAAAAACCTGACAGATTACGATTCATGGCTTTTCCACTTGCGTTCATTCATCTGCAGCTTCTCATTAATTTGTTTACTAAACATTGTCACAATAATGACAGTGCTTTGGTCGAAACACCGCAAGAGAAAAAAAAATTTATAAAGCTGCAATGTGTCAAGACATAATACTTGTAAAGAGATGGAACCTGCTGACTAAAGCCATATACATCATGAGAGCAAACAAACGACCGAACACTCTGGTATTGTGATACAGTGTCTTCCCTTTTTCTGCATAAATATACAAAATATACATTTCCAGTTTCTTTTGAGATTTCTTTTAAATGGATAGCCCATACTCAAAAAATTAAACTAATTTCAGTTGTATGTCGAGAGTCAATAGGAAATTGCATAGATACAAAACAGCCTCAATGACAAGTCCAGCTTTTAGTTCTGATGCCTCTTCATGTGAAGAGCCAGGTGATCGGAGCGGGAGAAGCTGCGATTGCAGACAGCACACTGGAAGGGCTTTGCCCCCGTGTGCTTCCTGTAGTGGCGTGTTAATTCATCCGAGCGAGCGAATCTCCAGTCACAGCCTTCCCAGGTGCACTTGTATGGTTTCTCACCTGAAAGAGAGCACAGAGGAATGAGACTGTCAGCTGTCACTCTTTGGGAGAAAATTGATGCGAGATCACATTGAATGGCATTGCTCTTCAATTTAAAGAAGAAATAAATGATAAAACAGAAGCTGACGTTTCCTAATGATTCACAGCTCTATTCAGTAGGCCCCAAACTAACCGCCCCTTTGTTTTTTCAGCAATTTTGCTCTTGAATCTGTGATTTAATACCTCAGTAAAACCTAAGAAACTTTCAAACATACAAATTGGAGATAGCTATGGTACAGAAATGCACAGAAGTAAAAAACCTGCATGAGACTGAAATAGGCTCCCTTATACTCGTCTCAGTATGAGGGAGTAGGAAAAAAAAGCAGTCTCACGTGACAATCCAGCCTAGTTTGTAACTTATGCTTGCACCTTTTGAAAATGGGTAAATTAAGTTATACAGAGCTTTTTTTAAGAGGTCTGAAATGGGAAGGAAGATTTCTATAAAGATTCTTTTTAGTGTGCAGATCTGTTCAAGAGCTTCTGATGTGTGAAGAGAGAGGCACAGTGTGTTACAAACACAACAGGGATAGTATTTTCTAAAATGTCAGAGGCAAGAAAAACTTGCAGTATCCTGGTTTGGGCTAGCTATATATAGGAGAAAGCACCTAAAAGACGAAAGCACCCATTTTCAGAATTGAATGTCTACAGTGAGGTGCTTAAAAAGCTGTATTTTAGAGGTGGCAAGTGCTTGCTCTCTCCATCAGTCTATACTGTCACAGGGGGAGCATGGTGTCTCTGAAAACTTCATGTGTTGCAGAAGCTCTGAATACAACTTCAAAGTATCCAGCCAGTCTTGAATACATGGGCCCAAGCACCCACAATATTTACATTTGTCCATTTTTGAACTATAAATGGGGTATCTTAAGCATGTCTATAATTAACAGATTTGTTTGTTGAAATGGGAGAAACGTGAAGCCACTGGCCACAAAGCCAAGATGACTTTTGTGTGAAACCAGAACTTTAAGCATGTACATACACCTGCTCGGGAGCTGGTATGGACATGATGTCACCATACAAGCAAGCTTTGTATAAATGAATAGGCTAAAATTACCTATTTATAGGCTGTTGGTTGACAAAAACACCTTTCAGTTGGGAGAGTCGATTGCTATCTATATCCTTTATATTAACTTAACCCACTTGGCAAAACCAGAGAGAAACAAGAGTTTATCAAAGCACTCGGCAGTAGCTTCGTCTGGAGCAGAACTATACCAAGGCCAAGATTTCCAGAGTCCTTTCCAACACATCTTAAAGGTCTTCTCTCTCCACTGGTCTCAGACCAGGCCTCAGACAGTCTCAATTCTACAGCACTGTGGAGTGGCTCGTACTTTTCCCTGTTTTACCATCACACATGCACGCAGAAGGAGGACAGCAGCCAGCATCCTGCAATCAGACTATTTGTTCTGCACCAGTTATGCAGAGAACACTGTTTGAGAAGCTCAAAAACATTACTTCAGAGATGCTAATTTATCATTTAGATGAAATTATGAAACCGGTTTTGTCTGGGAGTTTCTACTGCTTCTTCTGATCAACTAACTAGTAACTTTCCCTCTACTGCTAAGAGCAGAATCAACCCTTTGCTCACAATGGGGACATGACTTCATGTTGGCAGCAGTGTCACAACCAGAAGCAGACCTCTACAAGAAAAACTAACCACCCAACCAACCACCTACCTCTTTGCATAAGCAGTGACTGGGATTTATCGAAATCACAGTGGAAACATATCGTCCCTTAAGAAAAACAAACTCAGAGCCTGGCATCACCTCTCACAGAGTTCAAAATTATTTGGTGGATGACAAATCAGAACACAAATCATTACAAATTTCTATGATAGCTGAATTTACTCTGTGTGACGCTGATTGAAGACTGGAATGATCTAATATATAGGACTCTTTTTTGCTCCATGCAACATATACTATAGGTTAAAACACAGATTTCATTCAAACCCAGTGCATAAAGCTTTTCTAACATCCAAGAAGCCAGTTGAGATAACACATTTGGTCTTCACAGCAGAATGACAGGAAAGGTCTCTATTCAGCAAGAATCTTTTGCACTACATACATCATCTTCAATGTACTTAAGCTGGGTTATTAATGCAGTCTGCAAAAGACTGTGCCGCTGATCCACAGGCATACCACCAGGGAGATCTTCCATGAACACTTTGTGGTAAAACACACATGCACACAAGGAGGTTGTACAAAAGCATTACTCCTGCATTTCAAGCACCTTAACTAAAAGCTGGCGTATTTCTTTCTTTTTCTCCTTTCTTTCCCCTCTTCCCCCGTATTAGCTTCAAACTCTTCTTTAAAAACTTTCACTTAAAACTGTCATGCTAAACTTGCAATCTTGTGATCCTCCCACCCTAACTGCCCAGAGAGCATGTATATGGTCAGCCTTCTGTACACTCCAAACGCTTACCCATTTTGCAGAATTACATCGAGAATGAGAGAAATGGTGAAGAGGTTGGGGAAATAGCACTTGTTGAACAAAAGCCTAAGAGTATCCAGACCGAACGAGACTGGAATGTGGACCAGGAGATTAAAATCACAGTTTCCAAACCTGGCGTCGAGGAAGTATGAAGTATATGAAACTTCACCGCAAACTACATTGTACTGAAAAAGCAGTCTCAAAGTTGTCCCATGTAGGTGGTACCTGACTCTGTTAAGAGTCCAAACAAAACTGCTGCCCCCCATTAAAACTTTTTTCTAACCTGCAAGCAGCATCAACAGGTGATATGAAGGCTCCTGGCATACGAACTGCCAGCAGTCGGGGCAGCAGTGAACCCTGTGCCTTGCTGGGTGCTACAGCTTCCAAGTCAACACTGAATCCAATGGCCATCAAACTCCAGGGGACCCAGCTTGCCAGAGACACTAGCTAGAAACTTACCCCACTGTCATGGTCACTTCAATGCGTGCCACAGCCACGAATCCTCCCGGGCAACAGCTCAGGGGAAAAGCTAGGCAGCACCATGCAGAACAGCACCGCTTCTCCTTGCCGGCCACTTCTGCAGACCTGAGCTAAACCGAGCAGTGCTCAGGGGATGTGCAGAGGGGAATGAGCTGGTGCCTTACACAGATTGTTTTAACAGTGTTACTTTTATGTACTGGAAATTAAAGCCAGAACGCTGCTTTTAACCCCTGCTTTGGCCAACAGTGAGAACTGGAAAATGTATTTTTAGCGCCAATGTAGAGGCCCAGATTATTTTGAATAAATCCTAGGGGTAAAATACTGAATATCTATGTTTGTAATGCTAGTTTCCGTTGGAAAGTTCTATTTAAGAACTGAATCAATTTCAAATGTTTTCCTTTTGGGCAGGGAGGAAGGGGGGCAAGAAAAAGAAGGTGGAGATTATTTTCAGTCCTTTAAAGAAAGCAGAAGAACAACTAGCTGGTAGTATTTTTTCTCTCTCAACCTATACACATGCTTTTTGTCATTTAGCAGAAATAAGAATTTGGGTTGAGTTCCTGCAGCAAGGGAAAAAGAGCCTCACGATACTTATTTTCTGAGGTGATCCTACTTCTTTGCTATGCTGACTTTAAAGCACTGAGAAATCTGGGGTTGCAGATTTATTTTAAAAAAAGCAGGTATACACAACAAGGGACACTGAACCCTTTATCCACTGTTTTCATTGGCTACACAGTAATGTAAGATTTGTTTACTTTAATGATTGTGCGAAATACAGTAGCTGTAAAGTTTCAGAAATACTTGGTTTTCCTCCAGCAATTTAGGGCTTCTATAGGGTGTTAAACCAAGAATGCCACTGGTCATCAAATACGAAGGCAGTACGGCTCGGTTACTGGAACACGATCGCGGTATCAAACAGATATTTCACTGTAAAAGCAAGAAAACAGCTAACTCCTCCACTTCAGGGGAGCTTCCACGGGATTTGTTAGAATGTCAACACTGTTCAACTAAAACACCATGGAGGAAGCTGGTACCGATTTCCAGCCAAATAGCACACTCCAAACCTTTCTTCCCAAGCCAGAAATATTATACACAGCACTTCTGGGAAACAGAAATGCTTTCCTTTAAATTATACTTCAACAGGATAGGGATTTCATAAGTTTAATTGGATTTCTGCATAACCTCCTTCCAGTATCATTGATTTAAAATATTTTGCTAGGCTTATACATCACAAAATGTATTTTTAAGTTCTTGAGCTTTTAATAGGTATCCATGCTGCAGTTTAAAAAAAGGTACATTTGTGGAGCATGAGAAACAGACTTGTACTTGAGTACAGTAATTTTAAGCCCTAATATTTAGTTTGGAAGCTCTCTTACAGAAAGCACCTAGCAAGAGATAAGAGAGTTTAGCCTGAAAGGAGACTACTTTGCTTGCAATATATCTGTCTGCTAAAAAAAATAATTTACAATGCTGTGAGATTGCAAGGTTGTCAAAAAGATGTCTGGATATCCACATACAACATGCTAACCTCCCCAGCCACTTCAACAGATAAACTATCCCAAGGTAGATCCCAAGGTTTGGGATCCTTGTCGGTACCACAAGAGAACGGTCTGGGCCAGCGAGGCTCACCGTATTGGCTCTTCTCCCTTTAATTGATCTTCTTAGGATTTAGCCGTGTCAAAATGCACCGATTGCTTTCCTAACATTAATTCTAGCCACTGGCAGTGACTGTCAAGGCCACGCTCATTTGGGCAAGGTACAGTGCTATCAGTGAGGGGCTGATGGTCATTTTGAAGACACCCTCTATCTTCAACATGCAGCCTCTGTTCTAGAAAATGTTTCTGTTTAAAATTCTGTTTGGAAAAAATGAGTCACTGAAAACCTCCATTAGTGATGAATTTCCCCATTAACAAGAAAATAAGCTTCCTTATTTCAATGAAAAGTTGTGTGACTTTATTTCTGCAATTCACTGCTAGGATGGCTTTCTTTAAATATAGAGCTGCAAACGGCAAGGGCTGGATTTTCAAAACTACAATTAGGTAACTTTATTGGTATGCAGAAATCCAAATACAGGTATTACACCAGCCAATGCCTGCAACTTCTCTTATTTCCTATCAGAAATTTCATCAGAGCGGTGAGTTTGGAGCTTCCTTGAGGAAAAAAAAGCAGCACACTTTTCAAAGACTCCAAAAAGACAACACCCAATTACAGATAATAAGGGTACAAAAGTATAAAGACACACCCCCCTTCTTTCCATAATTTTAATATTACTTGTGTTTACTACGGAATTATTTCTAGTGGCAAATGTTTGGCCTCAAAAAATATTCAAGTAGGTGTGATAAAAAGGTGGTAGGCAAAGCAGAAGTTTCTGCACCATAATTGCACTAGTTATGTACATAACCTATATTATGTCCAGTTTTAAAACAGGTTATTATAAAGATTTATGTTGTCTCAAAGTTTTCTGGTGCATTTGTTTTCAAATTTTTCACATCTTAACATCAGTTCTCTCAGTTCCCTGACATGCTGTAGCCTCCAAATCTTCAGAAAAAATAAGAATAAATGAAATGTTTTTCCTCTGTTCTAGTTTGTCTGAAATAGCTTTCCTCTAGTTCATAGCATCACAGTTTTAAACTCTGGTCTCTTCCAGGCTGACTGGAACTGAAAGTAGTTGCTTAGGTGTATGTCTGCACTCATTCAGAAGCTTTCAGCTCCCAATGTTTACCTAAAATTAGACCTGCCTTCCGCCATTGACTAAGTGCTGTAGTCGTCGTTACAAGCAGCTTGTTGGTTGGGTTTTTGCCCTTTTTTAAAACAGTGGCTTTTTTTAAAAAAAGAGCAGAAAGCTGAAATTTCAAAATAAAAAAAATCCCTCAGGTGTTTAAAAGCTCTTTAGCGCACTGAAATTCTCAGTTGTGCATGACAGAGATGGATAGGAGGGCTGACAGCACGCAAGGTACGTCCAGCTTATTTTGTGACAAAATAAATTCAGTCCTTGAAACATCCAGCCCACCAATGATATGAATGCATAACATATGCTGCACATTTTTAAATGTGATAAAGCCTCTTTCTAGTATAGTAATGGCTAGAGGAAAGC